>JAPQNM010000369.1:0-35000 GCA_029783475.1 Metacarcinus magister
TGTGTCGGCTTCGGCCGTCACTTTCTCCCAGGTGTCGGCTCCGGCCGTCACTCCCACCCCGGTGTCGGCTCCGGCCGTCACTCCCACCCCGGTGTCGGCCCCGGTCGCACTCCCCCCCTGGTGTCGGCTACGACCGTCACTCCCACCTCGGTGTTGATGAGTTTTTAGACATAGACAGCGCTGTCGAGTATTTTACATCTATACTCCAGCGAGCTGGTGAGCTTTCCATCCCTCAGACCACAGGGTTTACCAAGCGCCGACCGGTCCCCTGGTGGTCTGATGAGTGTAGACAGGCAGTGACTGAGCGTCGTCGAGCTTTTGGTAGGTACCGTCGACATAAAACCGAATTTTTCCGGGGACAATACAGACTGGCTAGAGCTAAGGCTCGCCGAGTCCTCAAGGATGCTCGCCGTAAGTCCCTTGCATCTTTTGTCTCCACATTGAACGTGCAGACACCTATGTCGCAGGTATTCAAGCGCGTGCGGAAGATAGCAGGAAAGTTCTCTCCAGGCTCGCCTCCGGTCCTCCATGTCAACGGGGATAAGGTATCTAACAGCCAGGCGGTAGCCAACACACTCGCTGAGACTTTTTCTATGGTGTCCAGCCGGGCCTCGAGATCTCCAGCAGTGCGTCGCCAGTTTGAGGCAGACGAGGCTCGCCAACTAGACTTTTCATCTCGTGGGGGTGAAAACTACAATGTCCCTTACTCTCCACCGGAACTGCGTTCAGCTTTATCTTCCTGTAAGGACTCTTCCCCAGGGGCGGATAACATTACATATTCAATGATCCGTCACCTAAATTCTGGATCACTGTCCTTCCTCCTAGGATTATTTAATAGGATGTGGAGTGACGGATACGTACCACCCTCCTGGAAGTCTGCTATAGTCATACCAATCCCCAAGCCTGGAAAGGACGCCTCACTCCCCCTTAGCTATCGACCCATTGCCCTTACCGTTTGCATGATTAAAATTTTCGAGAAGATGATTAACACTCGTCTAGTCTGGTTCCTTGAGAAGGGTGGCCATCTTTCGGCAGTACAGTGTGGTTTTCGTCGATCTCGCTCTACTCTAGACGCTCTTCTGCGATTAGAAAAAACTATCTGCCAAGCTTTTGCTTGCAGGCAGCGGGTTGTGAGCGTCTTTTTCGACCTTGAAAAGGCATACGACACCACCTGGAGGTATGGCATTCTACGAGCTCTCCATACGGTTGGACTCAGGGGTCACCTCCCTCTGTTCCTCCGGTCTTTTTTACAGGACCGTACTTTTAGGGTGAGGGTGGGCACTGCTCTTTCTAGCTCTTTTGAGCAAGAAGAAGGAGTCCCACAAGGTAGTGTCCTCAGTGTCACTCTATTCAGCGTTGCCATCAATAGCATCACCGAGTGCGTCCACCGGGACTTTCGATGCACGCTATACGCGGATGACTTTTCCCTCTCCTACGCTTCCACTCGTCTCGATGTGGCCGAGCGACACATCCAGTTGGCTCTTGGCCGGGTCACCCGTTGGGCCGATAGTCATGGTTTTAACTTTTCCCCCACAAAGACGGTTGCTATGCTTTTCTCTCGAAGCAGAGGTGATTTTAGGGATCCAGACCTATACCTCTATGGCAGGAGACTGCCAGTAGTTGAAACGACTCGATTCTTGGGCTTAATATTTGACAGACGCCTTACATGGTTGCCACACCTGCGGGACCTGAAAGCGGCTTGCCAGCGACGGATGTCCTTGCTCCGTTTTCTTTCCCATGTGTCTTGGGGAGCTGACCGCACCATTCTCCTCCGTTTATATCACTGTTTCGTTCTGTCCAAGTTAGATTACGGTTCCCAAGTCTACGCCTCAGCCACATCCCCTCGCCTTCGTACTCTCGACTCTGTACATCACGGTGGAATCAGACTGGCGACGGGCGCCTTTCGGTCTTGTCCAATCCCCAGTCTACTCGTAGATGCAGGAGTGTTACCCCTCGACCTTCACCGTCAGACTCAGATGGCACGTTTGTGGTTCAGATGCCAAAGTCTCTATGGTGATCCCACTTACAGTGCTGTGACGGACACTTCACGGGACGCCACTTACACCCAGCACCCGCACTTCCCAAAGCCTTTTGGCTTTCGGGCTCGTGGCGTGATTGAAGAGTTGTCCCTTCCTCGCCCTGCCATAGCTGTCCCACGATTATTGCCTGTCCCGCCGTGGAGGCGGCTGGCAGTATCGTATTGCCGTTACATGCCGGCTAACAAGAGTGCTATGTCGGAGCATGCTGCGAGGACTTTGTTCACCGATCATGCCTCCGTACATGAGGGTTGCACGCCCATTTTTACTGACGGCTCCAAATCCGATGCAGGCGTCGGATTTGGAGCGGTCTTCCCTGATTTTACCCGGTGCGGCAGTCTACCCCCCTGTACATCAATTTTTACCGCAGAGCTGTGGGCCATTTTAGTAGCGATAAAATCTCTTTTTACCTTGAATGTTGGAGGTTTTGTTATTTTTTCCGACTCCAGAGCAGCTTTGTCAGCCCTTGAGGATTTTAATAACGTACATCCAATAGTCTCAGAAATTTTCAACTGGCTCGTACTAGCAGCCCGTCGTGGGCACAGAATTACTTTTTGTTGGGTACCAGCCCATGTCTCTGTTAAAGGGAACGAGAAGGCAGATGAGCTAGCTAAGACTGGCGCCTCACGTCAAGTCACTACCTGCCCCGTCCCTCACAGAGACCTGTTTCCCACAATTCGAGCTGCTATTGTTCTAGTTTGGCAAGAGAGATGGAATGCCAATAGAGCTACCTCCAAGATGGGTGCAATTACCGCAAGGGCTGTGAGCCCCTGGTCTTATGCGCACGTCCGAGGCCGCTGCCGTGAGACAGCATTGGCCCGTCTACGGACGGGCCATACCCGCCTCACCCATGGTTTCCTCATGTCCCGGGGAGTTGAGCCCTATTGTGATGATTGCTTAGTTCCCCTGACTGTGCGGCACTTGCTGGTCGAGTGCCCCAGTCTGAGGGAACTGCGAGAGCAGTACCTCGCCCAGTGTCGGAGCAGAGATGGGAGTTTCTCTCTCTCTCTGGTGCTGGGGGAGGAGGCACTCTCCCCGGGACATGAAGTGTTAAAATTCCTACAGGAAAGTGGCTTTCTCCACCTCCTGTAGATTTATTTTTCTTTTTAAGTAGTATTTATGTAGCTTTTTAATTTTTAGTTTTTTAAGTACGGTGCCAAATGACCTCGATGTTGCGGCACCATGATCTATTGTCACCAATCAATCAATCAATCTTTTAATATTGTCTCCCCCCTGCAGCTGGTGGCTGTCCAGCTCCACCTCAGGGGACCCCGCCGTGGGGAGTCACCTTGATGTGGTGGCGGGGCTTGAAGCGTGGTCGGCGGCGCCCCCTCCTGCGGGGCCCTGTCCGTCTCTGTAGGGTTGGTGTCCGTCGGCCTCGTGGACCAAGCACTCCCCCTTCATCACTGGTAGAGGAGGCCTACCGGTGATGTTGCTCGTCCTTACCCGTCTACATCTAGGGAAGGACTAAGCCTCCCAGCGTGTTTGCCGTGCGTTGCGTCCTGTATACTCCCCGCGCTCCCTCATCTGGGAGTTGAGTCCACCGCAGGGCAGGAGGTAGTTCTCTGCGGTGGACAACACACTTCTTTGGTGGGGGAGTTGGGGTAAGACAGGTGGTCCAGTGTGGCCCCGCTGGATCAATCGGCTGGTCATGCGTTGGCTAGGGTCAAGCGGCTGCTGTCTGGTGGGCACCGCAACGGTCCCGCGGCTGCCACCTCACTCCAGGCAGTGGCTGCGTATACTTCCCCCACTACCCCTAGGGCTGTTGAGAGCCGTCGTGCCTCAACATACATCCCTCCCTTGTTGGGCTCCGTGGTGGGTGGGGGGGTGGGGAAGCGAATGCTTTCTTAATATTATATGGCATCTTCACCACCACTTTCGCGACCAAACTCGCTCCCTGACGTCCGCTCGTCCCCGGCTTCTTCTCGATCTTCCCTTATCGCCACACTTCAGCCTTTCCGGGCCACGGGTGGTGCAACTGGGACCACTGTCCCCTCCGCTTCGAACTCTACAGATTCGAACCGAGAATTTATAAATTACAAGCCAAGAAAACAAAGACGCGTTAACGCACAGAAGGGCTTTTCAGGCCCTCTCATTCAGACTCTACCAGGTACTTTCGAACCGGCATATTACGAACAATTCCTTGTCATCAAGTCTCTTGATGGGGTGTCTGTCATGGATCTGGACATATTTGACGTACATAGAGCACTCATTAAAGTTTGTGGACGCGAGCCTAAGGTCTCCTCCCAAAGGGATGGTAGTCTCCTAGTGGAGGTGTCGTCCCCGGAAGAGAGTGCTCGCCTCAGAGCGATCTCCTCTGTCCCTGGAACGCAGGTGGCGTGTACTCCACACGCTACCCTCAACCAGTGTAAGGGGGTCATCTTTTCTCGTGACGTCATGCGCTACTCAACTGAAAAGCTTCTACACGAACTGAGTGATCAGGGTGTTGTAGGAGTTGATCGTCTACAGAGGAAAGTTGATGGAGTTCTTGTTCCCACCCCTACCCTGTTTCTCACCTTCGACCGACTCAAACTGCCTGAAGTTGTCAAACTGGCGTGGCTTCGCCTCCCAGTAAAAGCATACATACCGTCCCCTAGGCGATGCTATCACTGTCAGGCATTCGGACATGTCAGTCGTTCCTGCCGTAGGTTGCAAGATGGCCTACCAGCGGTGTGCCCGTCCTGTGGTACAACGGATCACGATGGCACGACCTGCCCTGGTCCTGTCTCTTGCTTTAACTGCCACGGACCTCACCCAGCTTACTCAAAAGACTGCGACCGCTACAGATTTGAGAGGGAAGTACTCTCCATCAGGACCACGGAGAAAATTGATTTTGCCGAGGCAAAGCGTAGAGTCCTTACTACGCATATACGTCCAGGAGTGACTTATGCAAATATGCTGTCCTCTCTTACTGGTAGACGTCAGCTACACAAACCGACTGCTACAGGACACCAAGTGGCTAAGCCACAAAATGCTTCACACAAAAATGCTGTTACTCCTGCTGCTCTGCCCTCTACATCCATGGAGGTGTCAGAGGAACTCACTCAGACCCCTACTGCTACGCCATCACACCATAAGCGTAGCAGAAGTGAAGACTCCATCGAGGAGGTGCCCCTTCCTAAGGAGGCACGATCCTCTACACCCTCTGGTGGGCCTCGAAGGCCCCCACCAGTGTCGGCTCCGTCCGTCACTTTTACCCCAGTGTCGGCTTCGGCCGTCACTACCTCCCCGGTGTCGGCTCCGGCCGTCACTCCCACCCCGGTGTCGGCTCCGGCCGTCACTCCCACCCCGGTGTCGGCTCCGGCCGTCACTCCCACCCCGGTGTCGGCTCCGGCCGTCACTTCTACCCCGGTGTCGGCTCCGGCCGTCACTTCTACCCCGGTGTCGGCTCCGACCGTCACTCCCACCCCGGTGTCGGCTCCGGCCGTCACTCCCACCCCGGTGTCGGCTCCGGCCGTCACTCCTACCCCGGTGTCGGCTCCGGCCGTCACTCCCACCCCGGTGTCGGCTCCGGCCGTCACTCCCACCCCGCTGTCGGCCCCGACCGTTTTGACTTTGACCAACACTCCTGCCCCGGTGACGGCTCTGGCCGTTACTCCCGCCCCTGTGTCGGCTACGGCCGTTACTCCCGCCTTGGTGTCGGCTCCGGCCGTCACTCCTACCCCGTTGTCGGCTCACGCCGTCATCACTGCTCCTGCTGCTGTGGCCACCTCACTGGCCACTGGGCTAGGAAAGACTGCAAGGCGATTGTCCACTGCCTCCACTGCTCTAGCCACTGCCATTAGGCAGGGTAAGAGCAAGAAGGATACTGGTGTTGGGAGGGTCTCCTCTAGGGGCCTCCCCACGCACCGTTAATTTTAATATTTTTAATATTTTACAGTGGAACCTTCGTGGGTTGAGAGGAAATTGGGAGGAGCTCAGTCTACTCCTGCGAAGACACCAGCCGGTCTGTGTCTGTCTGCAGGAGACTATGATTGGTTCGTCCTCCCATCCTACACCCAGGGGTTACTCTGGCTTTTACTCTCCTCATGATCGCGCGCAAGGCCATCATGGTGGAACAGCAATTTTTTTAGATAACTCACGCGGCATTGCTTTTACCTCTTTTAATATTGTCTCCCCCCTGCAGCTGGTGGCTGTCCAGCTCCACCTCAGGAGAACATACACTGTCTGCTCTTTATACCTCCCTCCCAATACTCCAGTAGACAGAGAGGACTTCGTTTCCCTAGTCCAGCAATTGCCTTCCCCGTTTATTCTTTTAGGAGATTTTAATGGTCGGCACACCCTGTGGGGAGATGCACTTATCAACCACAGGGGAGCAATGATTGCCACTGTGGTTGAAGCCTTAGATCTAGGTATTTTTAACACCGGTGACCATACACACTACCACATCCAGACAGACACCACCTCGGCTCTAGATTTATCATTGTGTTCTCCTGACACCCTACTTGACTTCACATGGAGCGTCACAGGAGATCTTTGTGGGAGTGACCACTACCCTATACTCCTGTCTTCTCCCGACGTCCTCCCCTTACCCCGTGTCCCCCGCTGGCGGCTAGACCGCGCTGACTGGGGACTTTTTAAACAACTTGCCATAGTTGACTGCGAGGTTGATGAGTTTTTAGACATAGACAGCGCTGTCGAGTATTTTACATCTATACTCCAGCGAGCTGGTGAGCTTTCCATCCCTCAGACCACAGGGTTTACCAAGCGCCGACCGGTCCCCTGGTGGTCTGATGAGTGTAGACAGGCAGTGACTGAGCGTCGTCGAGCTTTTGGTAGGTACCGTCGACATAAAACCGAATTTTTCCGGGGACAATACAGACTGGCTAGAGCTAAGGCTCGCCGAGTCCTCAAGGATGCTCGCCGTAAGTCCCTTGCATCTTTTGTCTCCACATTGAACGTGCAGACACCTATGTCGCAGGTATTCAAGCGCGTGCGGAAGATAGCAGGAAAGTTCTCTCCAGGCTCGCCTCCGGTCCTCCATGTCAACGGGGATAAGGTATCTAACAGCCAGGCGGTAGCCAACACACTCGCTGAGACTTTTTCTATGGTGTCCAGCCGGGCCTCGAGATCTCCAGCAGTGCGTCGCCAGTTTGAGGCAGACGAGGCTCGCCAACTAGACTTTTCATCTCGTGGGGGTGAAAACTACAATGTCCCTTACTCTCCACCGGAACTGCGTTCAGCTTTATCTTCCTGTAAGGACTCTTCCCCAGGGGCGGATAACATTACATATTCAATGATCCGTCACCTAAATTCTGGATCACTGTCCTTCCTCCTAGGATTATTTAATAGGATGTGGAGTGACGGATACGTACCACCCTCCTGGAAGTCTGCTATAGTCATACCAATCCCCAAGCCTGGAAAGGACGCCTCACTCCCCCTTAGCTATCGACCCATTGCCCTTACCGTTTGCATGATTAAAATTTTCGAGAAGATGATTAACACTCGTCTAGTCTGGTTCCTTGAGAAGGGTGGCCATCTTTCGGCAGTACAGTGTGGTTTTCGTCGATCTCGCTCTACTCTAGACGCTCTTCTGCGATTAGAAAAAACTATCTGCCAAGCTTTTGCTTGCAGGCAGCGGGTTGTGAGCGTCTTTTTCGACCTTGAAAAGGCATACGACACCACCTGGAGGTATGGCATTCTACGAGCTCTCCATACGGTTGGACTCAGGGGTCACCTCCCTCTGTTCCTCCGGTCTTTTTTACAGGACCGTACTTTTAGGGTGAGGGTGGGCACTGCTCTTTCTAGCTCTTTTGAGCAAGAAGAAGGAGTCCCACAAGGTAGTGTCCTCAGTGTCACTCTATTCAGCGTTGCCATCAATAGCATCACCGAGTGCGTCCACCGGGACTTTCGATGCACGCTATACGCGGATGACTTTTCCCTCTCCTACGCTTCCACTCGTCTCGATGTGGCCGAGCGACACATCCAGTTGGCTCTTGGCCGGGTCACCCGTTGGGCCGATAGTCATGGTTTTAACTTTTCCCCCACAAAGACGGTTGCTATGCTTTTCTCTCGAAGCAGAGGTGATTTTAGGGATCCAGACCTATACCTCTATGGCAGGAGACTGCCAGTAGTTGAAACGACTCGATTCTTGGGCTTAATATTTGACAGACGCCTTACATGGTTGCCACACCTGCGGGACCTGAAAGCGGCTTGCCAGCGACGGATGTCCTTGCTCCGTTTTCTTTCCCATGTGTCTTGGGGAGCTGACCGCACCATTCTCCTCCGTTTATATCACTGTTTCGTTCTGTCCAAGTTAGATTACGGTTCCCAAGTCTACGCCTCAGCCACATCCCCTCGCCTTCGTACTCTCGACTCTGTACATCACGGTGGAATCAGACTGGCGACGGGCGCCTTTCGGTCTTGTCCAATCCCCAGTCTACTCGTAGATGCAGGAGTGTTACCCCTCGACCTTCACCGTCAGACTCAGATGGCACGTTTGTGGTTCAGATGCCAAAGTCTCTATGGTGATCCCACTTACAGTGCTGTGACGGACACTTCACGGGACGCCACTTACACCCAGCACCCGCACTTCCCAAAGCCTTTTGGCTTTCGGGCTCGTGGCGTGATTGAAGAGTTGTCCCTTCCTCGCCCTGCCATAGCTGTCCCACGATTATTGCCTGTCCCGCCGTGGAGGCGGCTGGCAGTATCGTATTGCCGTTACATGCCGGCTAACAAGAGTGCTATGTCGGAGCATGCTGCGAGGACTTTGTTCACCGATCATGCCTCCGTACATGAGGGTTGCACGCCCATTTTTACTGACGGCTCCAAATCCGATGCAGGCGTCGGATTTGGAGCGGTCTTCCCTGATTTTACCCGGTGCGGCAGTCTACCCCCCTGTACATCAATTTTTACCGCAGAGCTGTGGGCCATTTTAGTAGCGATAAAATCTCTTTTTACCTTGAATGTTGGAGGTTTTGTTATTTTTTCCGACTCCAGAGCAGCTTTGTCAGCCCTTGAGGATTTTAATAACGTACATCCAATAGTCTCAGAAATTTTCAACTGGCTCGTACTAGCAGCCCGTCGTGGGCACAGAATTACTTTTTGTTGGGTACCAGCCCATGTCTCTGTTAAAGGGAACGAGAAGGCAGATGAGCTAGCTAAGACTGGCGCCTCACGTCAAGTCACTACCTGCCCCGTCCCTCACAGAGACCTGTTTCCCACAATTCGAGCTGCTATTGTTCTAGTTTGGCAAGAGAGATGGAATGCCAATAGAGCTACCTCCAAGATGGGTGCAATTACCGCAAGGGCTGTGAGCCCCTGGTCTTATGCGCACGTCCGAGGCCGCTGCCGTGAGACAGCATTGGCCCGTCTACGGACGGGCCATACCCGCCTCACCCATGGTTTCCTCATGTCCCGGGGAGTTGAGCCCTATTGTGATGATTGCTTAGTTCCCCTGACTGTGCGGCACTTGCTGGTCGAGTGCCCCAGTCTGAGGGAACTGCGAGAGCAGTACCTCGCCCAGTGTCGGAGCAGAGATGGGAGTTTCTCTCTCTCTCTGGTGCTGGGGGAGGAGGCACTCTCCCCGGGACATGAAGTGTTAAAATTCCTACAGGAAAGTGGCTTTCTCCACCTCCTGTAGATTTATTTTTCTTTTTAAGTAGTATTTATGTAGCTTTTTAATTTTTAGTTTTTTAAGTACGGTGCCAAATGACCTCGATGTTGCGGCACCATGATCTATTGTCACCAATCAATCAATCAATCAATAAACCTAACCTAGCCTAACCTAACCTAACCTAAGCAAACCTAACCTAACCTAACCTAATCCAAACTAAACTAACCTCAATAAACCTAACCTCATTAAAATTAAACTAACCTCAATAAACCTAACCTAACCTAGCATAACAATACCTACTTAACCTAAGCAAACATAACCTAACCTAGTCAAAACTATTATTATTATTATTATGGTCTTCCTCTCCTTCCACTCCCCCCACCCCCACCCCCACCCCCAACCACCTGCAACTCCCTTATCACGGAGGCGGAGCTGAACAAACAAATGCAATAGGCTAACTGCGGCATTTGCTTAAACAAGGAAGCTTCTCGTCCGATCAGCGAGGTTAAGCAACGTTGGGTCTGGCTCGCACTTGGATGGGTGACCGCCCGCCCGGGAACACCAGATGTTGTTGGCATTGAAAGATTTATTTTATTTTTTTTTCTGGTATAATCCCGTATATTCTTTATCATGTATCATCGGTTGGTTAAATTTTATTTTATTATTTTTTTTTCTTTCGTTTTTTAGTCTTCCACCTAACACCTAAAACCCCACCCCTCACCCGACTTAACCACACACACACACACACACACACACACGCACACACACACACACACGCACGCACACACACACACACACACACACACACACACACACACACACACACACACACACACACACACACACACACACACACACTTTATTAACACCTTAGTACATAATCATTGCTGTACACTAGCGGCATATGGTTAAATAAGGCAAACCTCGTCATATTTAGGGCCAACGACCATACCACGTTTGAATGCACCGCTTCTCGTCCGATCAGTGAAGTTAAGCAACGTTGGGTCTGGATAGTACTTGGATGGGTGACCGCCTGGGAACACCAGATGTTGTTGGCATTCAATTTTGAGGGGGTGTCTTCCTCTCATTCCACCCCCCACAAAAAAAAACCCTGAAGCGTCAGGGACGCACTCTGTACGGATTCGGTGGTTAAGGATTGCATTGCAAAGCCGTTTATTACCGTCTACAAACATAAATCCTGGACCTTCTAGGTCCACAATCTTTTGCATAAAGAGAATGGTGGTCATTCATTATATATATATATATATATATATATATATATATATATATATATATATATATATATATATATATATAATGATGACCACCATTCTCTTATGCAAAAGATTGTGGACCTAGAAGGTCCAGGATTTATGTTTGTAGACGGTAATAAACGGCTTTGCAATGCAATCCTTAACCACCGAATCCGTACAGAGTGCGTCCCTGACGCTTCAGGGTTTTTTTTTGTGGGGGGTGGAATGAGAGGAAGACACCCCCTCAAAATTGAATGCCAACAACATCTGGTGTTCCCAGGCGGTCACCCATCCAAGTACTATCCAGACCCAACGTTGCTTAACTTCACTGATCGGACGAGAAGCGGTGCATTCAACGTGGTATGGTCGTTGGCCCTAAATATGACGAGGTTTGCCTTATTTAACCATATGCCGCTAGTGTACAGCAATGATTATGTACTAAGGTGTTAATAAAGTGTGTGTGTGTGTGTGTGTGTGTGTGTGTGTGTGTGTGTGTGTGTGTGTGTGTGTGTGTGTGTGTGTGTGTGTGTGCGTGCGTGTGTGTGTGTGTGTGCGTGTGTGTGTGTGTGTGTGTGTGTGTGGTTAAGTCGGGTGAGGGGTGGGGTTTTAGGTGTAAGGTGGAAGACTAAAAAACGAAAGAAAAAAAAATAATAAAATAAAATTTAACCAACCGATGATACATGATAAAGAATATACGGGATTATACCAGAAAAAAAAATAAAATAAATCTTTCAATGCCAACAACATCTGGTGTTCCCGGGCGGGCGGTCACCCATCCAAGTGCGAGCCAGACCCAACGTTGCTTAACCTCGCTGATCGGACGAGAAGCTTCCTTGTTTAAGCAAATGCCGCAGTTAGCCTATTGCATTTGTTTGTTCAGCTCCGCCTCCGTGATAAGGGAGTTGCAGGTGGTTGGGGGTGGGGGTGGGGGTGGGGGGAGTGGAAGGAGAGGAAGACCATATAATAATAATAATAGTTTTGACTAGGTTAGGTTATGTTTGCTTAGGTTAAGTAGGTATTGTTATGCTAGGTTAGGTTAGGTTTATTGAGGTTAGTTTAATTTTAATGAGGTTAGGTTTATTGAGGTTAGTTTAGTTTGGATTAGGTTAGGTTAGGTTAGGTTTGCTTAGGTTAGGTTAGGTTAGGCTAGGTTAGGTTTATTGATTGATTGATTGATTGGTGACAATAGATCATGGTGCCGCAACATCGAGGTCATTTGGCACCGTACTTAAAAAACTAAAAATTAAAAAGCTACATAAATACTACTTAAAAAGAAAAATAAATCTACAGGAGGTGGAGAAAGCCACTTTCCTGTAGGAATTTTAACACTTCATGTCCCGGGGAGAGTGCCTCCTCCCCCAGCACCAGAGAGAGAGAGAAACTCCCATCTCTGCTCCGACACTGGGCGAGGTACTGCTCTCGCAGTTCCCTCAGACTGGGGCACTCGACCAGCAAGTGCCGCACAGTCAGGGGAACTAAGCAATCATCACAATAGGGCTCAACTCCCCGGGACATGAGGAAACCATGGGTGAGGCGGGTATGGCCCGTCCGTAGACGGGCCAATGCTGTCTCACGGCAGCGGCCTCGGACGTGCGCATAAGACCAGGGGCTCACAGCCCTTGCGGTAATTGCACCCATCTTGGAGGTAGCTCTATTGGCATTCCATCTCTCTTGCCAAACTAGAACAATAGCAGCTCGAATTGTGGGAAACAGGTCTCTGTGAGGGACGGGGCAGGTAGTGACTTGACGTGAGGCGCCAGTCTTAGCTAGCTCATCTGCCTTCTCGTTCCCTTTAACAGAGACATGGGCTGGTACCCAACAAAAAGTAATTCTGTGCCCACGACGGGCTGCTAGTACGAGCCAGTTGAAAATTTCTGAGACTATTGGATGTACGTTATTAAAATCCTCAAGGGCTGACAAAGCTGCTCTGGAGTCGGAAAAAATAACAAAACCTCCAACATTCAAGGTAAAAAGAGATTTTATCGCTACTAAAATGGCCCACAGCTCTGCGGTAAAAATTGATGTACAGGGGGGTAGACTGCCGCACCGGGTAAAATCAGGGAAGACCGCTCCAAATCCGACGCCTGCATCGGATTTGGAGCCGTCAGTAAAAATGGGCGTGCAACCCTCATGTACGGAGGCATGATCGGTGAACAAAGTCCTCGCAGCATGCTCCGACATAGCACTCTTGTTAGCCGGCATGTAACGGCAATACGATACTGCCAGCCGCCTCCACGGCGGGACAGGCAATAATCGTGGGACAGCTATGGCAGGGCGAGGAAGGGACAACTCTTCAATCACGCCACGAGCCCGAAAGCCAAAAGGCTTTGGGAAGTGCGGGTGCTGGGTGTAAGTGGCGTCCCGTGAAGTGTCCGTCACAGCACTGTAAGTGGGATCACCATAGAGACTTTGGCATCTGAACCACAAACGTGCCATCTGAGTCTGACGGTGAAGGTCGAGGGGTAACACTCCTGCATCTACGAGTAGACTGGGGATTGGACAAGACCGAAAGGCGCCCGTCGCCAGTCTGATTCCACCGTGATGTACAGAGTCGAGAGTACGAAGGCGAGGGGATGTGGCTGAGGCGTAGACTTGGGAACCGTAATCTAACTTGGACAGAACGAAACAGTGATATAAACGGAGGAGAATGGTGCGGTCAGCTCCCCAAGACACATGGGAAAGAAAACGGAGCAAGGACATCCGTCGCTGGCAAGCCGCTTTCAGGTCCCGCAGGTGTGGCAACCATGTAAGGCGTCTGTCAAATATTAAGCCCAAGAATCGAGTCGTTTCAACTACTGGCAGTCTCCTGCCATAGAGGTATAGGTCTGGATCCCTAAAATCACCTCTGCTTCGAGAGAAAAGCATAGCAACCGTCTTTGTGGGGGAAAAGTTAAAACCATGACTATCGGCCCAACGGGTGACCCGGCCAAGAGCCAACTGGATGTGTCGCTCGGCCACATCGAGACGAGTGGAAGCGTAGGAGAGGGAAAAGTCATCCGCGTATAGCGTGCATCGAAAGTCCCGGTGGACGCACTCGGTGATGCTATTGATGGCAACGCTGAATAGAGTGACACTGAGGACACTACCTTGTGGGACTCCTTCTTCTTGCTCAAAAGAGCTAGAAAGAGCAGTGCCCACCCTCACCCTAAAAGTACGGTCCTGTAAAAAAGACCGGAGGAACAGAGGGAGGTGACCCCTGAGTCCAACCGTATGGAGAGCTCGTAGAATGCCATACCTCCAGGTGGTGTCGTATGCCTTTTCAAGGTCGAAAAAGACGCTCACAACCCGCTGCCTGCAAGCAAAAGCTTGGCAGATAGTTTTTTCTAATCGCAGAAGAGCGTCTAGAGTAGAGCGAGATCGACGAAAACCACACTGTACTGCCGAAAGATGGCCACCCTTCTCAAGGAACCAGACTAGACGAGTGTTAATCATCTTCTCGAAAATTTTAATCATGCAAACGGTAAGGGCAATGGGTCGATAGCTAAGGGGGAGTGAGGCGTCCTTTCCAGGCTTGGGGATTGGTATGACTATAGCAGACTTCCAGGAGGGTGGTACGTATCCGTCACTCCACATCCTATTAAATAATCCTAGGAGGAAGGACAGTGATCCAGAATTTAGGTGACGGATCATTGAATATGTAATGTTATCCGCCCCTGGGGAAGAGTCCTTACAGGAAGATAAAGCTGAACGCAGTTCCGGTGGAGAGTAAGGGACATTGTAGTTTTCACCCCCACGAGATGAAAAGTCTAGTTGGCGAGCCTCGTCTGCCTCAAACTGGCGACGCACTGCTGGAGATCTCGAGGCCCGGCTGGACACCATAGAAAAAGTCTCAGCGAGTGTGTTGGCTACCGCCTGGCTGTTAGATACCTTATCCCCGTTGACATGGAGGACCGGAGGCGAGCCTGGAGAGAACTTTCCTGCTATCTTCCGCACGCGCTTGAATACCTGCGACATAGGTGTCTGCACGTTCAATGTGGAGACAAAAGATGCAAGGGACTTACGGCGAGCATCCTTGAGGACTCGGCGAGCCTTAGCTCTAGCCAGTCTGTATTGTCCCCGGAAAAATTCGGTTTTATGTCGACGGTACCTACCAAAAGCTCGACGACGCTCAGTCACTGCCTGTCTACACTCATCAGACCACCAGGGGACCGGTCGGCGCTTGGTAAACCCTGTGGTCTGAGGGATGGAAAGCTCACCAGCTCGCTGGAGTATAGATGTAAAATACTCGACAGCGCTGTCTATGTCTAAAAACTCATCAACCTCGCAGTCAACTATGGCAAGTTGTTTAAAAAGTCCCCAGTCAGCGCGGTCTAGCCGCCAGCGGGGGACACGGGGTAAGGGGAGGACGTCGGGAGAAGACAGGAGTATAGGGTAGTGGTCACTCCCACAAAGATCTCCTGTGACGCTCCATGTGAAGTCAAGTAGGGTGTCAGGAGAACACAATGATAAATCTAGAGCCGAGGTGGTGTCTGTCTGGATGTGGTAGTGTGTATGGTCACCGGTGTTAAAAATACCTAGATCTAAGGCTTCAACCACAGTGGCAATCATTGCTCCCCTGTGGTTGATAAGTGTATCTCCCCACAGGGTGTGCCGACCATTAAAATCTCCTAAAAGAATAAACGGGGAAGGCAATTGCTGGACTAGGGAAACGAAGTCCTCTCTGTCTACTGGAGTATTGGGAGGGAGGTATAAAGAGCAGACAGTGTATGTTCTCCTGAGGTGGAGCTGGACAGCCACCAGCTGCAGGGGGGAGACAATATTAAAAGAGGTAAAAGCAATGCCGCGTGAGTTATCTAAAAAAATTGCTGTTCCACCATGATGGCCTTGCGCGCGATCATGAGGAGAGTAAAAGCCAGAGTAACCCCTGGGTGTAGGATGGGAGGACGAACCAATCATAGTCTCCTGCAGACAGACACAGACCGGCTGGTGTCTTCGCAGGAGTAGACTGAGCTCCTCCCAATTTCCTCTCAACCCACGAAGGTTCCACTGTAAAATATTAAAAATATTAAAATTAACGGTGCGTGGGGAGGCCCCTAGAGGAGACCCTCCCAACACCAGTATCCTTCTTGCTCTTACCCTGCCTAATGGCAGTGGCTAGAGCAGTGGAGGCAGTGGACAATCGCCTTGCAGTCTTTCCTAGCCCAGTGGCCAGTGAGGTGGCCACAGCAGCAGGAGCAGTGATGACGGCGTGAGCCGACAACGGGGTAGGAGTGACGGCCGGAGCCGACACCAAGGCGGGAGTAACGGCCGTAGCCGACACAGGGGCGGGAGTAACGGCCAGAGCCGTCACCGGGGCAGGAGTGTTGGTCAAAGTCAAAACGGTCGGGGCCGACAGCGGGGTGGGAGTGACGGCCGGAGCCGACACCGGGGTGGGAGTGACGGCCGGAGCCGACACCGGGGTAGGAATGACGGCCGGAGCCGACACCGGGGTGGGAGTGACGGCCGGAGCCGACACCGGGGTGGGAGTGACGGTCGGAGCCGACACCGGGGTAGAAGTGACGGCCGGAGCCGACACCGGGGTAGAAGTGACGGCCGGAGCCGACACCGGGGTGGGAGTGACGGCCGGAGCCGACACCGGGGTGGGAGTGACGGCCGGAGCCGACACCGGGGTGGGAGTGACGGCCGGAGCCGACACCGGGGAGGTAGTGACGGCCGAAGCCGACACTGGGGTAAAAGTGACGGACGGAGCCGACACTGGTGGGGGCCTTCGAGGCCCACCAGAGGGTGTAGAGGATCGTGCCTCCTTAGGAAGGGGCACCTCCTCGATGGAGTCTTCACTTCTGCTACGCTTATGGTGTGATGGCGTAGCAGTAGGGGTCTGAGTGAGTTCCTCTGACACCTCCATGGATGTAGAGGGCAGAGCAGCAGGAGTAACAGCATTTTTGTGTGAAGCATTTTGTGGCTTAGCCACTTGGTGTCCTGTAGCAGTCGGTTTGTGTAGCTGACGTCTACCAGTAAGAGAGGACAGCATATTTGCATAAGTCACTCCTGGACGTATATGCGTAGTAAGGACTCTACGCTTTGCCTCGGCAAAATCAATTTTCTCCGTGGTCCTGATGGAGAGTACTTCCCTCTCAAATCTGTAGCGGTCGCAGTCTTTTGAGTAAGCTGGGTGAGGTCCGTGGCAGTTAAAGCAAGAGACAGGACCAGGGCAGGTCGTGCCATCGTGATCCGTTGTACCACAGGACGGGCACACCGCTGGTAGGCCATCTTGCAACCTACGGCAGGAACGACTGACATGTCCGAATGCCTGACAGTGATAGCATCGCCTAGGGGACGGTATGTATGCTTTTACTGGGAGGCGAAGCCACGCCAGTTTGACAACTTCAGGCAGTTTGAGTCGGTCGAAGGTGAGAAACAGGGTAGGGGTGGGAACAAGAACTCCATCAACTTTCCTCTGTAGACGATCAACTCCTACAACACCCTGATCACTCAGTTCGTGTAGAAGCTTTTCAGTTGAGTAGCGCATGACGTCACGAGAAAAGATGACCCCCTTACACTGGTTGAGGGTAGCGTGTGGAGTACACGCCACCTGCGTTCCAGGGACAGAGGAGATCGCTCTGAGGCGAGCACTCTCTTCCGGGGACGACACCTCCACTAGGAGACTACCATCCCTTTGGGAGGAGACCTTAGGCTCGCGTCCACAAACTTTAATGAGTGCTCTATGTACGTCAAATATGTCCAGATCCATGACAGACACCCCATCAAGAGACTTGATGACAAGGAATTGTTCGTAATATGCCGGTTCGAAAGTACCTGGTAGAGTCTGAATGAGAGGGCCTGAAAAGCCCTTCTGTGCGTTAACGCGTCTTTGTTTTCTTGGCTTGTAATTTATAAATTCTCGGTTCGAATCTGTAGAGTTCGAAGCGGAGGGGACAGTGGTCCCAGTTGCACCACCCGTGGCCCGGAAAGGCTGAAGTGTGGCGATAAGGGAAGATCGAGAAGAAGCCGGGGACGAGCGGACGTCAGGGAGCGAGTTTGGTCGCGAAAGTGGTGGTGAAGATGCCATATAATATTAAGAAAGCATTCGCTTCCCCACCCCCCCACCCACCACGGAGCCCAACAAGGGAGGGATGTATGTTGAGGCACGACGGCTCTCAACAGCCCTAGGGGTAGTGGGGGAAGTATACGCAGCCACTGCCTGGAGTGAGGTGGCAGCCGCGGGACCGTTGCGGTGCCCACCAGACAGCAGCCGCTTGACCCTAGCCAACGCATGACCAGCCGATTGATCCAGCGGGGCCACACTGGACCACCTGTCTTACCCCAACTCCCCCACCAAAGAAGTGTGTTGTCCACCGCAGGGAACTACCTCCTGCCCTGCGGTGGACTCAACTCCCAGATGAGGGAGCGCGGGGAGTATACAGGACGCAACGCACGGCAAACACGCTGGGAGGCTTAGTCCTTCCCTAGATGTAGACGGGTAAGGACGAGCAACATCACCGGTAGGCCTCCTCTACCAGTGATGAAGGGGGAGTGCTTGGTCCACGAGGCCGACGGACACCAACCCTACAGAGACGGACAGGGCCCCGCAGGAGGGGGCGCCGCCGACCACGCTTCAAGCCCTCGCCACCACATCAAGGTGACTCCCCACGGCGGGGAGGTTTATTGATTGATTGATTGATTGATTGGTGACAATAGATCATGGTGCCGCAACATCAAGGTCATTTGGCACCGTACTAAAAACTCTAAAAATTAAAAAGCTACTTAAATACTACATAAAAAGAAAAATAAATCTACAGGAGGTGGAGAAAGTCACTTTCCTGTAGGAATTTTAACACTTCATGTCCCGGGGAGAGTGCCTCCTCCCCCAGCACCAGAGAGAGAGAGAAACTCCCATCTCTGCCCCGACACTGGGCGAGGTACTGCTCTCGCAATTCCCTCAGACTGGGGCACTCGACCAGCAAGTGCCGCACAGTCAGGGGAACTAAGCAATCATCACAATAGGGCTCAACTCCCCGGGACATGAGGAAACCGTTGGTGAGGCGGGTATGGCCCGTCCGTAGACGGGCCAATGCTGTCTCACGGCAGCGGCCTCGGATGTGCGCATAAGACCACGGGGCTCACAGCCCTTGCGGTAATTGCACCCATCTTGGAGGTAGCTCTATTGGCATTCCATCTCTCTTGCCAAACTACAACAATAGCAGCTCGAATTGTGGGAAACAGGTCTCTGTGAGGGACGGGGCAAGTAGTGACTTGACGTGAGGCGCCAGTCTTAGCTAGCTCATCTGCCTTCTCGTTCCCTTTAACAGAGACATGGGCTGGTACCCAACAAAAAGAAATTCTGTGCCCACGACGGGCTGCTAGTACGAGCCAGTTGAAAATTTCTGAGACTATTGGATGTGCGTTATTAAAATCCTCATGGGCTGACAAAGCTGCTCTGGAGTCTGAAAAAATAACAAAACCTCCAACATTCAAGGTAAAAGAGATTTTATCGCTACTAAAATGGCCCACAGCTCTGCGGTAAAAATTGATGTACAGGGGGGTAGACTGGCGCACCGGGTAAAATCAGGGAAGACAGCTCCAAATCCGACGCCTGCATCGGATTTGGAGCCGTCAGTAAAAATGGGCGTGCAACCCTCATGTACGGAGGCATGATCGGTGAACAAAGTCCTCGCAGCATGCTCCGACATAGCACTCTTGTTAGCCGGCATGTAACGGCAATACGATACTGCCAGCCGCTTCCACGGCGGGACATGCAATAATCGTGGGACAGCTATGGCAGGGCGAGGAAGGGACAACTCTTCAATCACGCCACGAGACCCGAAAGACAAAAGGCTGTGGGAAGTGCGGGTGCTGGGTGAAAGTGGCGTCCCGTGAAGTGTCCGTCACAGCACTGTAAGTGGGATCACCATAGGGACTTTGGCATCTGAACCACAAACGTGCCATCTGAGTCTGACGGTGAAGGTCGAGGGGTAACACTCCTGCATCTACGAGTAGACTGGGGATTGGGCAAGACCGAAAGGCGCCCGTCGCCAGTCTGATTCCACCGTGATGTACAGAGTCGAGAGTACGAAGGCGAGGGGATGTGGCTGAAGCGTAGACTTGGGAACCGTAATCTAACTTCGACAGAACGAAACAGTGATATAAACGGAGGAGAATGGTGCGGTCAGCTCCCCAAGACACATGGGAAAGAAAACGGAGCAGGGACATCCGCCGCTGGCAAGCAGCTTTCAGGTCCCGCAGGTGTGGCAACCATGTAAGGTGTCTGTCAAGTATTAAGCCCAAGAATCGAGTCGTTTCAACTACTGGTTGTCTCCTGCCATAGAGGTATAGGTCTGGATCCCTAAAATCACCTCTGCTTCGAGAGAATAGCATAGCAACCGTCTTTGTGGGGGAAAAGTTAAAACCATGACTATCGGCCCAACGGGTGACCCGGCCAAGAGCCAACTGGATGTGTCGCTCGGCCACATCGAGACGAGAGGAAGCGTAGGAGAGGGAAAAGTCATCAGCGTATAGCGTGCATCGAAAGTCCCGGTGGACGCACTCGGTGATGCTATTGATGGCAACACTGAATAGAGTGACACTGAGGACACTACCTTGTGGGACTCCTCCATCTTGCTCAAAAGAGCTAGAAAGAGCAGTGCCCACCCTCACCCTAAAAGTACGGTCCTGTAAAAAAGACCGGAGGAACAGAGGGAGGTGACCCCTGAGTCCAACCGTATGGAGAGCTCGTAGAATTCCATACCTCCAGGTGATGTCGTATGCCTTTTCAAGGTCGAAAAAGACGCTCACAACCCGCTGCCTGCAAGCAAAAGCTTGGCAGATAATGTTTTCTAATCGCAGAAGAGCGTCTAAAGTAGAGCGAGATCGACGGAAACCACACTGTACAGCCGAAAGATGGCCACCCTTCTCAAGGAACCAGACTAGACGAGTGTTAACCATCTTCTCCAAAACTTTAATCATGCAAACGGTAAGGGCAATGGGTCGATAGTTAAGTGGGGAGTGAGGCGTCCTTTCCAGGCTTGGGGATTGGGATGACTATAGCAGACTTCCAGGAGGGTGGTACGTATCCGTCACTCCACATCCTATTAAATAATCCTAGGAGGAAGGACAGTGATCCAGAATTTAGGTGACGGATCATTGAGTATGTAATGTTATCTGCCCCTGGGGAAGAGTCCTTACACGAAGATAAAGCTGAACGCATTTCCGGTGGAGAGTAAGGGACATTGTAGTTTTCACCCCCACGAGATGAAAAGTCTAGTTGGCGAGCCTCGTCTGCCTCAAACTGGCGACGCACTGCTGGAGATCTCGAGGCCCGGCTGGACACCAAAGAAAAAGTCTCAGCGAGTGTGTTGGCTACCGCCTGGCTGTTAGATACCTTATCCCCGTTGACATGTAGGACCGGAGGCGGGCCTGGAGAGAATTTTCCTGCTATCTTCCGCACGCGCTTGAATACCTGCGACATAGGTGTCTGCACGTTCAATGTGGAGACAAAAGATGCAAGGGACTTACGGCGAGCATCCTTGAGGACTCGACGAGCCTTAGCTCTAGCCAGTCTGTATTGTACCCGGAAAAATTCGGTTTTGTGTCGACGGTACCTACCAAAAGCTCGACGACGCTCTGTCACTGCCTGTCTACACTCATCAGACCACCAGGGGACCGGTCGGCGCTTGGTAAACCCTGTGTTCTGAGGGATGGAAAGCTCACCAGCTCGTTGGAGTATAGATGTAAAATACTCGACAGCGCTGTCTATGTCTAAAAACTCATCAACACCGAGGTGGGAGTGACGGTCGTAGCCGACACCAGGGGGGGAGTGACGACCGGGGCCGACACCGGGGTGGGAGTGACGGCCGGAGCCGACACCGGGGTGGGAGTGACGGCCGGAGCCGACACCTGGGAGAAAGTGACGGCCGAAGCCGACACAGGGGTAGGAGTGACGGCCGGAGCCGACACTGGTGGGAGCCTTCGAGGCCCACCAGAGGGTGTAGAGGATCGTGCCTCCTTAAGAAGGGGCACCTCTTCGATGGAGTCCTCACTTCTGCTACGCTTATGGTGTGATGGCGTAGCAGTAGGGGCCTGAGTGAGTTCCTCTGACTCCTCCATAGATGTAGAGGGCAGAGCAGCAGGAGCAAAAGCATTTTTAATGGAATCATTCTGTGGCTAAGCCACTTGGTGCACTGTAGCAGTCGTTTTGCGTAGTTGACGTCTATTATTAAGAGAGGAAAGCATAGTTGCATAAGTCACTCCTGGACGTATATGCGTAGTAAGAACTCTACGCTTTACCTCGGCAAAATCAATTTTCTCCGTGGTCCGTGCTCCGTGGTCCCCGATACTCGCCGAGTGACCAAAGACTACCCAAATTGCTGCCATACTGTCCTCAGACGGGACTTAAAACGTTATATGCATCTGAGGCTGTAGCAGCGATTAGCCTCGCACGTTCTCAACATATTCAAGAGAACGTAAACATTTGAGGCGTCACTATAAAAATCTGATAACCTAAGTCAAATAACAGGCGAGGCAAGTCCATCAGTGCCTCTATAAGCCTACTGGTTAATGATATAGAAAAGAAAAAGAAATTGTAAGAAATTAATGGTTATTTATATCGGGTGAGTGGTTTCATAACATAGCATCCATATCAACGCTTTTACCTTAACCCTTAAACCGCGGGTGTCCACTATTGTGGACACCCGGTGCGTGGGCTCCAAGTGCGGGTGTCCACAATAGTGGAGAGGTCATTTTTTGAATTAACGCGCCGTCAAATTTGATTAGTTTGTTCTCAAGTCCAGTAAGCATGTTGTTTTCTTTCAAACAATACCAACCCACGCTCCCTAGGCCTACCAGTTGCTGCATTCTAGCGAGGATGCTGGTCCATTGCTAAGTTTAGCAAGTAATGCTAACCATTGATTTTTACAATAAAACGGAAATTGAGCTTTTTACGGGTGTGTTTCACATAAACGGTATAAAAGTGATGCTTTTTATTGCTAACTAATAGGAAAGAAATCTATCATCTATCATAATGTGTTTTCACAGTTCCTACTTCAGAATTCCGTACTCGTTCAAATTAACGTCAAAAGACAGCTAAGGGTATGGACTTTACAATGATAATTTTTTCAGTAACGTGAGTTTAATAGGAGAGAAGCTACAGGAAGTTGAAGTGAGGTATGTGTTTTTGCGTGAATATGCCCGCGTGGGAGGCCAGGCACGCCAAAACATCCCCGCGGTTTAAGGGTTAAGACTTACACTGAAAGTTATGCAGGATAGCCGTTACCTTTAGCTAGTAGTATTTTTTACTTATGAGAGTAAGTGCAGAATACGGGCCCTGGAGTGATTTTGACGACACAATCAAAGAAAATATGTCACACGTCTCCTCTTAACCAACTACAGGCCCCTTCATAGAAATGAGGAGATACCTTGAGGAGCCCCACATACGCGAAGACGATCCCCTAGCATGGTGGAGGGAACACGCCACATTGTTCCCTAAACTGCAACATCTATAGTCCTACAAATCTTAACATAGATTTCTGGTGGGGCCGAATCAGTAGTCCCATGGGTCCAACTCTGCCATGTCTACGTGAACTAGCCAGTTAGAACTTGATGTACATAAGTAAAAGGCATATAAAATGCTTTAACGAAAATCCAATAAATAAAATTCATGTATAAAAGAAAAGTTACCGTTCTACGCTTACACGTTATCACTTTTATCAACGTGCACCGTAGTTCTTATTAAGGTAAATGTTGCAATAATTGTATTCTAAATACAATATGAAGGAATATAGCAATAAAATGAGGTATTTTGTTAAAGCATTTTATATGCCGTTTACTTATGTACATCAAGTTCTAACTGGCTAGTTCACGTAGACATGGCAGTGTTGGACCCATGGGAATACTGATTCGGCCCCACCAGTAATCTATGTTAAGATTTGTAGGACTATAGTAAGAATATTCATGTGCACAACCAGCATTTTATGTTCCTTCAGAACGGCTCTTTTCCAAGACAGGAGAACTTATTTCACATCGGTGAAGCAGCTTAAAGGAGGAAAACATTAACATGATTCTCTACCTCAATAAGAACCTCTAAATTTTAAATACCAGCATTAATTTCCTTTCAGGTAACCTAAATAATTTTTTTGTATATACTTATAGATTATAAAGGATATATGATTATTATCTGCATGTGATACTGGGGCTGTGCACGTAAAGAATTTTCTGTGATATTTAGTTTGTGATAAGAAATCCATTACTTTAAGGGAAATGTTGACTATTACTTGTTCTGTGATAAGGAACACACCCAAACTTTAATGTGTATTATGGTTTTCTTAAGACAGCACCATTATTTATGATTTGCATATACTGAAACGGAACAGCCGTTAGTATAATATAATGTAATTGTATTATTACTGTGCAATAAAAAAATAAAGGTTTGAATCCTTAAAAAAAAACTGTCTTTTCGTTTCATAATAAACCACACTGAGTACGCGGGATCCGTCAGTAATCGTCTGGCTGTCTGACGGATCTAGTAATTGTCTGGCCGCCGCACAGATCCAGTAATCGTCTGGTTGATTTATTGAGCCAGTAATCGTGTGCGGCGCGGGCCGTGACATTCTTAAGTAATCGGGTACTGACCCGAATATCACGGATCCGCCGGACAAAGTAATCGGATCCGCGATTACTGAAAATCAGCAGTTCTATAATTTTGTGTATGACCCTGTGCCATACACAAGGTTATAAAATTGCTAGGTGAGTTGACTATTTATTCGTTCATTAATTTCTCTTACTATCCTCTGTACAGGGTTTCGTGACAAGCGGGATTTTTTTTTTTACCTAGATGGTATATGTGCTGAAATCTGTGGCCCACCTATTCCCCAGGCTCTGCACACAGGGTACAGAACCACCACCTCTAACCTTCAAATAGTACCTAACAAAACCAGAGGTGCATTGCTGTCTCATCATGCAAATGTCGCTTTAGCATGAAGCAGTCCATTTAGGGTTCACTAGATTTAATTGGGAGAAAATCCTCTCTAAAACTGCATTATAGTGGAAAAATAATACGGAGCCATGTACGGAGAAACAAATATTACACAATAATATTCAATCAATAAATTGTCAATAATATTGATCGTGTACGGGGCACTTTAATTATAGCCTATTACCAACATTTGAAGACGCACCAATTATATCCTGTTACCGCTATTTAAAGTTTACATATCAATTATAGCCTATTTCCATTATTTGAAGACAATTATAACCTATTAGTGGTATTTAAAGAAATGTAGATTATAATATATTACCAATACTTATGATATATCATTTATTGCCTATTACCATCCGGTATGTAAAGACGATATATTTATGATATAGGCTATCACAAGTATGTTAGATGATGAGTAGCTTACTACCGATATTTTGATGGCTATTAGAATAGTAGTCTATTTATGGTATTTGAAGACAAAATACTAATCATAGCCTATAGCCAGCATTTAATAATAGCTAATTAATTGTATTCGACGATATTATATCAATAATACTTTGGTCAGCTTCTAAAGCTCGAAGCAGGTCTCGCACGCTTTTCGCCACTAGGAGTCGTGAGGAGCATGGAGATACGTGATCCCTTCACCCTCAAAATGTTGCAACAACGGTGCAGAACCAGACAAACACACCTAGCAAAACAGACAGCTCATCACCGAAGTGGTAACCCGACATGCAACCCGAACGACCAAACCATCTTTCTACCCAGACTCGACAACATACACCTAATATTAGCAGTTCCACGAAGCTTTCTGTTTGACAACTGGGCCTGGTTATGCTGCAGAGAGCCGTTAGCGACCAAGGAACCTCCCAACAAACGCCAGGCAATCCACAACCGGCCGAAAGGAACAAATTTAACTGGCATGACTCTGTGAGCAATACCAGCAAAACTCTGTTCAGCACCAGCAGGAAAATGTGCTACGAAAGAACCCTTTCACTGCAGTAACAAGGTGAGAGCCAGAGAAAAACAAATTTTGCCGGTGTATAGGCTGGGAGCAGCGTGGTCACGTCTGCTCCTGGCCGCAGCTGCCAGCAGACCATCGCTCACCAGTGCTGCCAGGTCGAGTTGCCAACTTTACCCTAAATTCACCCTTAACATTACCCTGTTTGTTAATAACCTATTTTCAAAGATCATTTATACGTATGTATATGTAAGAAATATTACCATAATATGTACAGTGTTGAAATAATATACTCACGTGTATTTGCAATGCTATCCACTAGTATAGTAGGAAGGGGGGGGTCTCCCATGCACCCATCTGATTTTATGTTGTAACCTACATTTTTACAAACATTAATGTGTCTAGTTAATGAATTTAGAAGTTAACAGTGAAAAAAATAGTCCCACATTGTGCGTTTGTCCGCCATCTTGATTTTAGTCATGAAAAAATGCGCGATAAAGAAAAATTAAGAATACCCATATCTTATGAACAAAACATCGTAGAAAGGTGAATGAAAGCACTTTTTCATATAACTTTGAGCTGCTGAATCCAGTGAGTCTGTTAATTTTAACATTCAGACAGGTCTTGTGCACTGAAATTAACATACAATATAAAAAATACCTAGAAAAGGTAAACACGATCAGAGACTTTTAAGTTTCACATACGCGTACATATATATATATATATATATATATACTTTTTTTTAACGTTTATATATATCTTCAAGTGTCTAGTCAACAGGTTACAATGTGGCAGGTGTGTTGTGGGCTGATGAACACCTTATATATAAGTTTGGAGTCGAACGGTTATGCGGTAGGTGGTGCTCTACGCTAGGCTCGTGCCTTACCCAGTGTTTGTCATTAGTTATACCTTTTGTCTACTTTGCTGTCATTTTGTCTCTATCAAGTAGATATTATAGTAGTAGTGTAGCTAAACAGACAGCCTCGTTAGGTCCAGTAGGACTGTTGCTGTCTGTTCTTCCTTTGTACTCCTTTGTTATACACATTCAGCATTGCAAATACCTAATTTTGAAAAATAATTCATATTGGTGAATCTAGGTCCCTTTTTCCTACTATATTTTTACTTTAGAACAATATGTTTCCAATGTTTACACCGAAATCCATGAACTAGACACATTAATGTTTGCAAAAATGTAGGTAAAAAACAAACAAACAGATGGGTGAATGGAAGACCCCGTTCCTACTAGCGTAATTGTAATTTGTGTTCGTACTTTTTTTTTCCAGGTGTCATGGCCAGTTGTAAGAAAAGGAAACGTGAATCTGAAAATTGCATTCTGCATATGCCCGGTATTGAACATGGACCTTTCACACTCATGAACAATGTTAAAGGGTCGCCTGCTGACAAGCTGGCATATCTGCATGCCATTCTCAGTAAGCGTCTCCAAGAACACTATGATTCACCTTATCGCATGCAGGACGTATGTGATCTCATCTCTTGTGATTTATAGCATGCTGACTCTGAAACTATTGGGTATCACAGAGAATGCTACTAACGCCTTACCATGAACCTACATCGCATGACAAGTAACACAGGCACATCAAATGAAGCTTCTGTATCACGCTCACCTCGAAAACTATCATCATCATCTTCCACCCAAATTTTCCCACCAGAGTGCATTTTCTGTAGGAGTCGTCTGTTACCCGACCACCCAAGTACATATCTTCTATGGGAAGAAAATTAGCCGGGTCTCTGATTTTCACCTTTGCTAGCTAGTGCTGTTGAGTTTAAGTAGTGTGAGGGTAACATTGCACAATCTCCTGTCAGTGTGTTTCCTGCCTTCATATTGTCGACATTGCTGGCAAGAAAGATGATCGACCATTCCTTCTGGAAATCATACAATTGTATTGGGATTTACTTGTACTGTGGCAGGTTAAAAGCAATGAATACGGTGACAGACAAAAGAAAGACAGTGTATATGAAGAGGTAAGCAAACACAAAAAATAAATAACTCAGAACAAACTTTAAAAAAGGAATTAGCGCAAATTAAAAGTTTACATAAATATGGGCTGGTTCAGATGACGTTTATCAACCAACGTTATGATATTTTGATGAGATGCGGTTTCTAGTAGATCAAGAAACGCCTTCAGAAATGAAACATCATCGTTAAGTAAAATATGTGGTGAACTACTATTGCTAATTATATAAACAAACATATGATACCACAATAACAATGTATAGCATAGCTTTTTATAGGCTGTGTTACGAGAATAAATAATGAAAATAGGTTCTTTAAAAATAATTATATTTAAGCCCAATAATTAAAGTAAACAAAATTCAGCCACTAGTATTTAAAAAAATAAATAACAATAACTTGAAGAATAAATGCACCAGTGGAAATACACACACAAATATAACACAATAATACACACAAAAATATGAATATAAACCTTAAACTAATCCTACATGTAACACTTATCCTAGCTTACTACCTAGAGCAAAACACGTGAAGCAGCAAAGAAGACTGAAGTGAAAGAGAACACAGCCTTGCCTTACCCGCAACCTTCCAGTCAATGGAGATTGATAGAGTAGTGAAGAAGGTGAGTGCAGGAACCCAATCCTCACTAAGCGAGAGCCCAGAAACGTCAGGTAGGGATTGTAAGGCGAGCATGGGAGTAACCTCGGACAGAGAGAGAGAGGAAAAGCAGGGAAAAGGAAGGAGGCAAACGTGCACTTAAGACTAAAGGCCTCTTCTATTTGTTCCCAATAATCTACTCCGGATTCTGCTCTGAATCCGAATCTGTTTTGGATTCGCTGGGTGCAAATAGAACATCAGAATCTGTTTTGGATTCGCTGGATCAAAACAATAACAAAGAGAGGCCAGTCGCTGCTCAGCCGTCACACTAGTCACTTCTCCGAGGAAGTGTTGAGAGTTACAGCTTTCATTACCTGATGTATTTAGGGCGACAGCGGCACCTCTAATTATCAGCAACCTGCTTATTGTACAATAAAAAAAAATTATATAACTAAATGTGTTATTGAAAACACCATTAGATTCTTGAAAAGTAGATTCAGGTCTAATGAACCTCGAGGTTAATACAAAGTGTCTTGGGTTAAAATAGTGCACATGCTGATTTTTTGATTATATTTCTGATATTGATTGATAGTCTATAATTAAGACATTGTATTTCTGCCTTTAATAAGTGCCTTATTACCTGGTTATTACTTGAATTCTTTCAAAAGAGGAGTGTCAAGTCACCTTTGTTAACTAGACCTCCACCCCCTGCTTCTATTTTTCCTACTGTCGTCTTTAGAAGATGGCGTATTTTTGTTGTCCCTTAGCCAGTACCTTTTCAATGTATAAAATATATATACTATATATATAAACTTTTTTTGTATTTCTTTACAAATACTGCTCCACCTCTTTATTATAAATATGAAGTCGTACATACAATATATAGTGTACTCAACACATCTGTGAAGGTTTCAGGCGGTGCCCACCATTATTTACCTCGCAAAACGTCTTTGAAGTTAGGTTTGGTTATGTTAAGTTATGGTTAGGTTAAGTTTTGGTTATGTTAAGGTTGTTAGCTTAGGTTACGGTTATGTTATGGTTAGGTTAAGTTAGGTTAGGTTCGGTTCAGTTAGGTTCGATTATATGAGATTTTTACATTTTATTACCCAAAAGTTAGGGTTCGCAACTTAGATTTGTTCTAGGTTTGGGTAATAAAATGTAAAAATGTTATATAATCGAACCTAACCTAACTTAACATAACCATAACATAACCGCAATCTAACCTAACAACCTTAACCTAACCATAACTTAACATAACCTAACTAACATAACATAACATAACTTCAAAGACGTTTTGCGAGGTAAATAATGGTGAGCACCGCCTGAAACTTTCACAGATGTGTTGAGTACACTATGTATAGTATGTAAAACTTCATACTTTTAAAAAAGAGGTGGAGCAGTAGTTGTAAGGAAATACTCCTTATTTTTATATATGTCTAACCTGTGGTGCCGGTAGGCTTACCCTGTAAGTTGTTTTCTTCGGAGTATATATATCAAAATTCAAAGAAAACAAATAATTCGGTTAGAGGCTGCTGTTATATCTCCTTTGTTTCTGGTATTCATCACCATTAGTATAAATTTTTCAGCCTACAGTAGTATTTCTGAAACGTTTCTTTACCACTTAATAACTTTCTCGTATATATACATTGTTATATTGGAAGTATATATTAATAATTGATTCCGAGAAGAGGCTGCTGTTATATATATATATATATATATATATATATATATATATATATATATATATATATATATATATACATATATATATATATATATATATATATATATATATATATATATATATATATATATATATATATATACATATCCTATGTTTCTGGTATTCATCACCCCTATTATACAATGTTGTGCCTACAGCAACATTTCTACGTTTCTCTACCGCTTACTATCTCTCTCGTATATATACACTGTTTTATTGCAGGTATATATCAATATTAACTTCTGAGAAGAGGCTGGCTCAGGCTGGTGCAAAAAACCCGCGAACGAGTGCCGTTTGCTACAACCTATATATAGTCCATGAGCCTGGTCTAAAAATTTTGGCCTTTGGTACCATTTTGGGGCAGGAAATCTCATAGTGATTAATTGAAAAATCAATGTCTATAGTCTTCAAAAATGTATGATAGCATTCTATATCTCTTTGCCTGCTTTGTGTTATCAACCGGTTTTTATGTATGACATGTGATTTTTCTAGCGTGACTTACAGGTGATTTTTCTCTCCTGCCAGATAGTCCATTAATACTATTAGGACATATTATATACCAAAATAAAGGCCAAGGAGAGGGCTTCAAAACAAGCTATCATATATTTTAATACCTTGTACACAGTGTTAGTTATGAACATATTTATGTTGAAATTGATTAAAAATTTTCAATGTAACTGGTAATTTTTCCTTATAGAAATAGTATCCTGTCTGGTATTTGTGATTCAACTCAACATTCATATTCTGTGTTTCAGGAGCTTTCTTTTGATACCAATATGTGATCCATAGCTATTATATTAAGAAAGTTATTGAATATTAAAGCAACTACGATCAAATAAGTTTTTTTATGAACATAAACTAAAATATTGAAAATGGGAATATAGGGTTAGAGATCAAATTCATATAATAAAATGTGAATATAACAGCTGTAGAAATAAGATTATAATCTATAATTAATTATTTAAATGTGCATTACATAACACTAATTGCAATACCTGTAATCAAAGAGCTATGAACACTACATCCAATATATACATACTGTACTATATTATAACCATGTAAACCATTACACCACCATAACACTTAATAGCATTGTCCAGATAGGGTTTTTTAAATTCAGTAGTCTTCAAAATCTTCCAATTCCAACATTGTTTCATCATTATTATCATCCTCACCACTTGACACCCGATTTTCACAGTCTTGTAATTTCCACATGTCGGTGCATTTAAGTCCATTAGCCAGACATACACACCTTGGTATGGCACACGTTTTAGAACACTTGCATGACAAAAGATCAAGCACAGCCTCAGGAACAGGTAGTTCATCCATCCATTTAATAGCTACCTACTCTCCTCCATCTTCTATTTCCAGCTTCCAACCATGGCCTACAGGATTTGGAATGTGAAGATTTTGCTGTAAACATCGTCTCCATATAGCAGACTGATAATTGGCACGTTGTGCATGTTGTTTATAGCAGTCTCTGCTAGGAAGCAGTTGGTGACTTTCTATATCATCTTTCCTTGCGCAAAAGAGATTGTACCTCAGAGCATTTATATGAACACAAGGTGTCTTGGCGCATAGATGAGACAAGTAACTGCTTTCAAGTCTTTCCATCACCCCGCCGTGGGGAGTCACCTTGATGTGGTGGCGGGGCTTGAAGCGTGGACGGCGGCGCCCCCTCCTGCGGGGCTCTGTCCGTCTCTATAGGGTTGGTGTCCGTCGGCCTCGTGGACCAAGCACTCTCCCCTTCATCACTGGTAGAGAGGGCATACCGGTAATGTTACTCGTCCTTACCCGTCTACATCTAGGGCAGGACTAAGCCTCCCAGCGTGTTTGCCATGCGTGGCGTCCTGTATACTCCCCGCGCTCCCTCATCTGGGAGTTGAGTCCACCGCGAGCAGGAGGTAGTTCCCTGCGGTGGACAACACACTTCTTTGGTGGGGGAGTTGGGGTAAGACAGGTGGTCCAGTGTGGCCCCGCTGGATCATTCGGCTGGTCATGCGTTGGCTAGGGTCAAGCGGCTGCTGTTTGGTGGGCACCGCAATGGTCCCGCGGCTGCGACATCACTCCAGGCAGTGGCTGCGTATACCTCCCCCACTACCCCTAGGGCTGTTGGGAGCCGTCGTGCCTCAACATACATCCCTCCCTTGTTGGGCTCCGTGGTGGGTGGGGGGGGTGGGGAAGTGAATGTTTTCTTAATATTGTATGGCATCTTCACCACCACTCTCGCGACCAAGCCCTCTCCCCGACGTCCGCTCATCCCCGGCTTTTTCTTCTCGATCTTCCCTTATCACCACCCTTGAGCCTTTCCGAGCCACGGGTGGTGACACTGGGACCACTGTCCCCTCCGCTTCGAAATCTACAGATTCGAACCGAGAAATAATGAATTATAAGCCTAGAAAACAATGACGCGTTAACGCACAGAAGGGCTTTTCAGTCCCTCTCATTCAGACTCTACCAGGTACTTTCGAGCCGGCATATTACGAACAGTTCCTTGTGATCAAGTCTCCTGATGGTGTGTCTGTTATGGATCTAGACATATTTGATGTACATCGAGCACTCATTAAAGTTTGTGGACGCGAGCCTAAGGTCTCCTCCCAAAGGGATGGTAGTCTCCTAGTGGAGGTGTCGTCTCCGGAAGAGAGTGCTCGTCTAAGAGCGATCTCCTCTGTCCCTGGAACGCAAGTGGCGTGTACTCCACACGCTACCCTCAACCAGTGTAAGGGGTTCATCTTTACTCGTGATATCATGCGCTACTCAAACGAAAAGCTTCTACACGAACTGAGTGTAGGTGTTGATCGTCTACAAAGGAAAGTTGATGGAGTTCTTGTTCCCACCCCTACCCTCTTTCTCACTTTCGACCGAGTCAAACTGCCTGAAGTTGTCAAACTGGCGCGGCTCCACCTCCCAGTAAAAGCATACATACCGTCCCCTAGGTGATGCTATCACTGTCAGGCATTCGGACATGTCAGTTGTTCCTGCCGTAGGTTGCAAGATGGCCTACCAGCGGTGTGCCCGTCCTGTGGTACAACGGATCACGATGGCACGACCTGCCATGGTCCTGTCTCCTGTTTTAACTGCCACGGACCTCAACCAGCTTAGTGAAAAGACTGCGACCGCTACAGATTTGAGAGGGAAGTACTCTCCATCAGGACCACGGAGAAAATTGATTTTGCCCAAGCAAAGCGTAGAGTTCTTATTTCGCATATACGTCCAGGAGTGACTTATGCAACTATGCTTTCATTTCTTCCAAATAGACGTCAATTCCGCAATACGACTGCTACAGTGCACCAAGTGGCTAAGCCACAAATGATTCCCATAAAATTGCTGTTGCTCCTGCTGCTCTGCCCTCTACATCTATGGAGGTGTCAGAGGAACTCACTCAGGCCCCTACTGCTACGCTATCACACCATAAGCGTAGTAGAAGTGAGGACTCCATCGAGGAGGTACCCCTTCCTTAGGAGGCACGATCCTCTATACCCTCTGGTGGCCCTCGAAGGCCCCCACCAGTGTCAGCTCCAGCCGTCACTCCTACCCCAGTGTCGGCTTCGGCCGTCACTACCTTCCCGGTGTCGGCTCTGGTCGTCACTCCCACCCCGGTGACGGCTCCGGCCGTCACTCCCACCCCGGTGTCGGCTCCGGCCGTCAGTCCCACCCCGGTGTCGGCTCAGGCCGTCACTCCCACCCCGGTGTCGGCTCCGGCCGTCACTCCCACCCCGGTGTCGGCCCCGGTCGTCACTCCCACCTCGGTGTTGACTTCGACTAACACTCCTGCCCGGTGTCGGCTACGGCCGTTACTCCCTCCTTGGAGTCGGCTCCGACCGTCACTCCTACCCCGGTGTTGGCTCACGCCAACACCCTGTGGGGAGATACACTTATCAACCCCAGGGGAGCAATGATTGCCACTGTGATTGAAGCCTTAGATCTAGGTATTTTTAACACCGGTAACCATACACACTACCACATCCAGACAGACACCACCTCGGCCCTAGATTAATCATTGTGTTCTCCCGAAACCCTACTTGACTTCACATGGAGCGTCACAAAAGATCTTTGTGGGAGTGACCACTACCCTATACTCCTGTCTTCTCCCGACGTCCTCCCCTTACCCCGTGTCCCTCCCTGGCGGCTGGACCGCGCTGACTGGGGACTTTTTAAACAACTTGCCATAGTGGACTGCGAGGTTGATGAGTTTTTAGACATAGACAGCGCTGTCGAGTATTTTACATCTATACTCCAACGAGCTGGTGAGCTTTCCATCCCTCAGAACACAGGGTTTACCAAGCGTCGACAGGTCCCCTGGTGGTCTGATGAGTGTAGACAGGCAGTGACAGAGCGTCGTCGAGCTTTTGGTAGGTACCGTCGACACAAAACCGAATTTTTCCGGGGACAATAAAGACTGGCTAGAGCTAAGGATCGTCGAGTCCTCAAGGATGCTCGCCGTAAGTCCCTTGCATCTTTTGTCTCCACATTGAACGTGCAGACACCTATGTCGCAGGTATTCAAGCGCGTGCGGAAGATAGCAGGAAAGTTCTCTCCAGGCCCGCCTCCGGTCCTTCATGTCAACGGGGATAAGGTATCTAACAGCCAGGCGGAAGCCAACACACTCGCTGAGACCTTTTCTTTGGTGTCCAGCCGGGCCTCGAGATCTCCAGCAGTGCGTCGCCAGTTTGAGGCAGACGAGGCTCGCTTTGCTGTTGCTATGCTTTTCTCTCGAAGCAGAGGTGAGTTTAGGGATCCAGACCTATACCTCTATGGCAAGAGACTGCCAGTAGTTGAAACGACTCGATTCTTGGGCTTAATACTTGACAGACGCCTTACACGGTTGCCACACCTGCGGGACCTGAAAGCTGCTTGCCAGTGGCGGATGTCCCTGCTCCGTTTTCTTTCCCATGTGTCTTGGGGAGCTGACCGCACCATTCTCCTCCGTTTATATTATGTTTCGTTCTGTCGAAGTTAGATTACGGTTCCCAAGTCTACGCTTCAGCCACATC
>JAPQNM010000369.1:37500-42500 GCA_029783475.1 Metacarcinus magister
ATATCAGGTGTCTAATTTTTCAAGACACTCAGCCTGTCACTGTCAACCAATCATCTAGCAGGGTGTGGTGATGGCCAGCCTCACAGGCCAGGCCACACCCCAGTAGGAGGGGCCCCGCCGCCTTCAGTTTTATAGTGTGTGGGTGTGTGGAGCGGAGCGACGCGCACTACAGACTGAGTCAATTTTTCTAGTTGTTGTTCTATTTTTATTGATACCATATATAATAAATACAAGAAAAATAAACATGAAAATTTACAATAAAAATAAACATACATAAAAACAATAATGAAGCAGGTATGCAAAGCGTCTATACAGAGAGCCACCCGTGGTTATTGGTGTCTTGTTAACAGGTTGGGAGGGCGTTGTCCACCGAGTCGTCGTCTTCCTCCTCGTCAAAGTCAAACCATTCAGTGATTCCATCATAACCAGGGAATGGAGGCATGTACTGCAGTGGCCTGGCAACAGGGAGGAGCGCGGGAAGACGGTCGTCGGCTCGAAACACTCGCCGCGATACACTCAGCGCTGGCTCGTGTGAGTTCCGCTCTTCCTTGGCCCACTGCTCCTGTACGTACAGGTGTTCATATTCAGTCAGGAGGCGGACCAAGTCCGCCTCACTGAAGGTGTAGCTGCCGGTTTTCTGTGTGACGGCCGTGCGGGTGGGAGCCACCTGGGGGGGCGGCACATCAGCAGCAGGCGTCTTTTTCACGGGGACTCGGCTGGATTCCCCCTCCTGGGGGAGTGGTGGTTCCTGCCGGGTTTTCTTCCTCCTCGTCCGTCGTCTGCGGTGCCGCCTCTTCCCAGGCGTCGGCTGACCCTTGGAAGAGGGGGGCGGTGCTGGTGGCGGTGCTGGTTTCGCTGGCGGTGGCAGGCGGGGCCTCGCTGCCTCGCGTTGCCGTGGTGGTTCACCAGTGACCCGTTGAAGCCGCGGTGGTTCGCCGGTGATCCTTTGGAGTCGTGCAGGGCAGCGGCGATTCCAGGCGTGATGCCTGTCACCACAGTTGGGACAGCACGGGGAGGGCCTTTCACCGTCACCGCGAAGGCGCCGGATACAGTCCCTCGAAGCGTGCTCACCACTGCATACTCCACACAGGTCCTTCTCCCGGCTGCACTGGCGTTGGTAGTGACCGAACGCCTGGCACCGGAAACAGCGGACGGGCTCAGGAATGAACTTCTTGCAGTCAAACCTCCCGAAGCAGCCAAGGTCGAGCGAGGCGGGAATAGGTCCCCGCAGCGTCAGCAGAACTTGGCGGTTGGGGAGGCGACGGCCGTGACCGGCGTTGTGGGTGCACCGCTCAGCTGTGAGAACAGCTGGGTGCTCCTTCACCGGGTCCAGGGGCAGGGCGGTGGGGTAACCCTGGAGGACACACTTGCGAGTGACCTCCTTCGGCAGCAGAACAATGCCTCGCGGCTGTCCATCTGCGACCTCCTGCAGTGTGGTGGCGTGGCCCCAGTCCGCTCCGAGGATGAAAAAGTCTCCCGTGCGAGAAACTTCCACCCGAAGAAGGACCTTCAGCTCTTCCTTCAGCCACTTAACAACCAAGTACGTGTAATCCTCTTGGTGCTTGGCGATCCTCCAAAACATTGGAGTGCCGTGAGCAGCAGGGGTTTCAGAGGCATCCTGCTTCCTCGGACGTTTCCTGCGGACAGGAGGAAACCGTCGTCGTCCGCGAATGACTCAAGGGGCCTCTTAGGAGTGGCCATGGTAGGAGAAAACTCGACCGCGTGGTCCAGCGAGAGAGCGGGGAGGAGGTCTGCTCTCTGCGGAGGCCGGGTGAACACTGGGTCAATTTTTGCTTGCTTGCTTGCTTGCTTGGGGGGATAGACAGTTGGGTGAAAGAAGAGTTTGTAGGATAAGACGAAAGTTAAAGAAATGAAGAAGGACAGTAGAAGATTAAAGGTGGTGGGCGATCCGCCTTGCTGTATATTAACTATTAAGCTATATTTTCATGTATTTATTTATTTATCCCTATATTTATTTATTTAAGAATTATTTGTTTATTTACTGTATATTATTTATTTTTAAGAGTTTGTGTATGTGTAGATCGGTCTCGGTGCTTCTTTTGATATTTTATTGATTGGTTTCTTGAACCAGGTGTGTTCCCGTCCCTGTTCGTGTTTTTGTGTTGTGTTTGTGTATGTGGTGTCCTTGATTATGTTTAATAGTTTGTGTTTTATTTGGTTTCCTCTTGTGTACAGCGTTCTATTGATTGGGTCGTGTTTAGCGATTGCATGTAGTTCTTCAGTGTTTTTGGTGTATGGGTATTTTTCAGAGTAAACGAAGCGTAGTGCTTTGTTTTGTTTTCTTTGTAATGATATTAAATTTATTTTAGAGATTGCGTTCAGAGCGTAGGCTGGATATGTAAGTATTGGTAGTACGCATGCTTTTACCAGGTGTAGTTTGATATTAGTGTTTAGTGAATCAAATCTTCTGATGGTGGTTAATGCTAATTGTGCTTTGTTTGTGATATCTTTTATGTGTTTTGAGTATCCATTTGTACCTAATTTAAGCCCTAATATTTTAGCTTCTTTTGCGTATGGAATGTTGTTCCAATCTATGATGACTGGTTGCAACTTTTTAATTGCAATAGGCAGTAATGTGAATTTTTGTGTGTTTGTTTTAATTTTCCATTTGTTTTCGTAGTTATTTATTTTTTTTTATTTCTCTTTCTGTAATTTTTGCTAACATTTTTTTTGATTTGCCTGCATATGTGATAATTTGTGTTATGTCGTCTGCATATTGAATGTATGTGCTATCTGTGAGTGGTGCTGGTATGTCGTATGTGTATATAGTGTAGAGTGTTGGTGAGATACTACTACCCTGTGGTACTCTACTGTGTAGTTGGAAAGGTGGGCCAATGTAATTTTTCAATGATATGGATGCTGACCTGTTGTCTAAAAAGCTACCTAAAATCTTGTTGAGGATACTGGGTAATTTGATTTGATTGAGTTTGTATTTTAGGCCATTTATCCATACCTTATCAAACGCCTTTGAGACGTCCCTGAGTGCAATGCAACATTGTTTTTTATCTGATAAAGCTTTTGATATTATTTCTATTGTTGTTGCTATTGCTGTGTCTGTGGATCTTGCTGTTCTGAAACCATGTTGGGAGTCTGGTAAGATTTTATTGACTTCAAGGAACATTCTTGCTTTTTTGTTGATTATTTTCTCCAATAGTTTTCCAGGTACTTCTAGGAGTGAGATTGGTCGATAGTTCATTGCGTCTGTAGCTTGCTTGTTCTGTTTGGGGATGAGTATGATTTTTGCATGCTTGAATGGTTGTGGGAAATAGCCCATGGAGAGAGTTATATTTAGTAGTTTGGTAAAAACTTCAAGTATAGTCTAGTAGGTTTTGTAATATGGTTTTATTTATTTTCGTTGCCCCAGGTGTATTGTTTTTTAGTTGTTTAATTGTTTGTTTTATATCTTGTAGTGTAATGTGTGCTGTGTAATATATGTCTTTACTTAAATTGTCAGGGTTGCCTTGTTGACAGGGTAGTATTTGGTCTTTGTTATTGATGATGTAATTATTAACTATAAGTTCCATATCTTTATCATAAAGGCGATTTTCTGTAGGACTTATTCTAAAAACATTGGACCAAATGTCTCTAAATATTTGCTCTTTTTCTTCTACTCTATATATTTTTTTATTGTTGTGTATAAGGTATGGTTTTGTGTTATCTTGGCTACCTTTTAATGTTTTTATATTTTGCCAGAATTTTTGTGGGTCTTTGTATAGTGTGTTAAGCCCCTTTATCTTGTTTTCCCAGTTATTTTTATTCTGTTCTTTACATTCATATATTATATTTTGTTTGATTGTTTTGAAAGCTATGTATTTTGTGTATGTCCAGCCATCTTTTAAACTGTTCTCTAGTAGTTTTTTTTGTCCACCATTGCATTTCCTTAACTTTTTTTGTTGTAAATGGGTTTGAGTAGTGTTTTGTGTTTTATTAGTGGTATATTGTGTTTCATGGATGTAGTTATTGCATCTATCCAGTCTTGAATTGATATGTCTAGTGCGTGCTGTGTCATGTGTGGGTCGGTGTTGATGTTATTGGTTCTATGTATTGTGTTTTTGTGTAGTTCCTCCCAGTTTGCTTTCTTTGTTAAGTATGTAGGTGGTGTCGGTGTCCGTATAGGGTGCGATGTGATGCTTATGAGTATTGGTAAGTGGTCAGAGGGTGTTGTGGGTCCCTGTGTTATTTTTATATTGTGGTAAGTTTTGTTGTTTGAAAGTATGATATCTGGAGTCGATGTTGTGTTGTGTGATATGAATGTTGGAAAATCTGGGCCTAGGTGTTTGATTTTGTTGTAGTCAATTAGCATTTTCAATGTTTTGCCAACATTATTACTATTTCGTTTGTCTAATGTAGGGTGGTGGGCATTTAGGTCTCCTATTATATATGTTGGGTATGTTTCTGAAGCTATGTTGTGGATGTCTGTGATGGGTAAGAAAGGTCTTCTCGGAGGTAAGTAGGTGGTCGCTATGTTTATAGGTCCTGTTGTAGTTTCAATTGTTATTAGAATTATGTCTGTGTCATATTTATCTTTTACTTTATGTTTCAGGTGTTGTTTAACTAAAATTGCTGAGCCGTCGTGTAGTTCATCGCTGGAATTTATTATATAACTTGTGTAAGTGTGTATTTTTATGTTTTCAGTGTTTTTCAGGCCGTGACTGTTTAACAGGATTACGTCTGAGTTTATTTCTCTATATATGTTGGTGAGTGTTGTTTTGATTGTACTCCAGTGTCTGACGTTGTGTTGTAGTATTAGGATGTTGTCCGTATTGTCCATGTTAGATGTTTGTATGTATGTATCCAGTGTAATTATCGGGTGTTGTGATATAGTAGAGTGTTGTATTTTAGTTAATAAGAATTTTGTCTTTTGTGTTGTTTTTGTCCTTTAGTTGGTGGTGGTGGTGTTCTTTCTTGATACAACCCATTTCTTATTTTTCTGAAGCTTGAGTCATCTTCAGTTGCCCATACTTCGTTCAGAGTTATAT
>JAPQNM010000369.1:47500-107500 GCA_029783475.1 Metacarcinus magister
GGGAACGGCGGCAGTCTTTTCAGTGGCCTGGCGACAGGGAGGGTCCTTGGCAGAGGCTGGCTTACTCGCAGCAACTTCTGCGCTACACTTAGCGCAGGCTCATGCGAGCAGCCTTCCAGCTCTGCCCACTGCTCCTGTTCGTAGAGGTAGATGTAGTCTATAAGGAAGCAGACCAAGTCTGACTCCGTGAAGACGTAGTTGGTGGTGGCTGCTGTCTGGGTTGCCGCTGCTCTGGTGTGTGTGTGTGTGTGTGTGTGTGTGTGTGTGTGTGTGTGTGTGTGTGTGTGTGTGTGTGTGTGTGTGTGTGTGTGTGTGTGTGTGTGGTGTGTGTGTGTGTGTGTGTGTGTGTGTGTGTGTGTGTGTGTGTGTGTGTGTGTGTGTGTGTGTGTGTGTGTGTGTGTGTGTGTGTGTGTGTGTGTGTGTGTGTGTGTGTGTGTGTGTGTGTGGTGTGTGTGTGTGTGTGTGTGTGTGTGTGTGTGTGTGTGTGTGTGTGTGTGTGTGGTGTGTGTGTGTGTGTGTGTGTGTGTGTGTGTGTGTGTGTGTGTGTGTGTGTGTGTGTGTGTGTGGTGTGTGTGTGTGTGTGTGTGTGTGTGTGTGTGTGTGTGGTGTGTGTGTGTGTGTGTGTGTGTGTGTGTGTGTGTGTGTGTGTGTGTGTGTGTGTGTGTGTGTGTGTGTGTGTGTGTGTGTGTGGTGTGTGTGTGTGTGTGTGTGTGTGTGTGTGTGTGTGTGTGTGTGTGTGTGTGTGTGTGTGTGTGTGTGTGTGTGTGTGTGTGTGTGTGTGTGTGTGTGTGGTGTGTGTGTGTGTGTGTGTGTGTGTGTGTGTGTGTGTGTGTGTGTGTGTGTGTGTGTGTGTGTGGTGTGTGTGTGTGTGTGTGTGTGTGTGTGTGTGTGTGTGTGTGTGTGTGTGTGTGTGTGTGTGTGTGTGTGTGTGTGTGGTGTGTGTGTGTGTGTGTGTGTGTGTGTGGTGTGTGTGTGTGTGTGTGTGTGTGTGTGTGTGTGTGTGTGGTGTGTGTGTGTGTGTGTGTGTGTGTGTGTGTGGTGTGTGTGTGTGTGTGTGTGTGTGTGTGTGTGTGTGTGTGTGTGTGTGTGTGTGGTGTGTGTGTGTGTGTGTGTGTGTGTGTGTGGTGTGTGTGTGTGTGTGTGTGTGTGTGTGTGTGTGTGTGTGTGTGTGTGGTGTGTGTGTGTGTGTGTGTGTGTGTGTGTGTGTGTGTGTGTGTGTGTGTGTGTGTGTGTGTGTGTGTGTGTGTGTGTGTGTGTGTGTGTGTGTGTGTGTGTGTGTGTGTGTGTGTGTGTGTGTGTGTGTGTGTGTGTGTGTGTGTGTGTGTGTGTGTGTGTGGTGTGTGTGTGTGTGTGTGTGTGTGGTGTGTGTGTGTGTGTGTGTGTGTGTGTGGTGTGTGTGTGTGTGTGTGTGTGGTGTGTGTGTGTGTGTGTGTGTGTGTGTGTGTGTGTGTGTGTGTGTGTGGTGTGTGTGTGTGTGTGTGTGTGTGTGTGTGTGTGTGTGTGTGTGTGTGTGTGTGTGTGTGTGTGTGTGTGTGTGTGTGTGTGTGTGTGTGTGGTGTGTGTGTGTGTGTGTGTGTGTGTGTGGTGTGTGTGTGTGTGTGTGTGTGTGTGTGTGTGTGTGTGTGTGTGTGTGTGTGTGTGTGTGTGTGTGTGTGTGTGTGTGTGTGTGGTGTGTGTGTGTGTGTGTGGTGTGTGTGTGTGTGTGTGTGTGTGTGTGTGTGTGTGTGTGTGTGTGTGTGTGTGTGTGTGTGTGTGTGTGTGTGTGTGTGTGTGTGTGTGTGTGTGTGTGTGTGTGTGTGTGTGTGTGTGTGTGTGTGTGTGTGTGTGGTGTGTGTGTGTGTGTGTGTGGTGTGTGTGTGTGTGTGTGTGTGTGTGTGTGTGTGTGTGTGTGTGTGGTGTGTGTGTGTGTGTGTGTGTGTGTGTGTGTGTGTGTGTGTGTGTGTGTGTGTGTGTGTGTGTGTGTGGTGTGTGTGTGTGTGTGTGTGTGTGTGTGTGTGTGGTGTGTGTGTGTGTGTGTGTGTGTGTGTGTGTGTGTGTGTGTGTGTGTGTGTGTGTGTGTGTGTGGTGTGTGTGTGTGTGTGTGTGTGTGTGTGTGTGTGTGTGTGTGTGTGTGTGGTGTGTGTGTGTGTGTGTGTGTGTGTGTGTGTGTGTGTGTGTGTGTGTGTGTGTGTGTGTGGTGTGTGTGTGTGTGTGTGTGTGTGTGTGTGTGTGTGTGTGTGTGTGTGTGTGTGTGTGTGTGTGTGTGTGTGTGTGTGTGGTGTGTGTGTGTGTGTGTGTGTGTGTGTGTGTGTGTGTGTGTGTGTGTGTGTGTGTGTGTGTGTGTGTGTGTGTGTGTGGTGTGTGTGTGTGTGTGTGTGTGTGTGTGTGTGTGTGTGTGTGTGGTGTGTGTGTGTGTGTGTGTGTGTGTGTGTGTGTGTGTGTGTGTGTGTGTGTGTGTGTGTGTGTGTGTGTGTGGTGTGTGTGTGTGTGTGTGTGTGTGTGTGTGTGTGTGTGTGTGTGTGTGTGTGTGTGTGTGTGTGTGTGTGTGTGGTGTGTGTGTGTGTGTGTGTGTGTGTGTGTGTGTGTGTGTGTGTGTGTGTGTGTGTGTGTGTGTGTGTGTGTGTGTGTGTGTGTGTGTGTGTGTGTGTGTGTGTGTGTGTGTGTGGTGTGTGTGTGTGTGTGTGTGTGTGTGTGTGTGTGTGTGTGTGTGTGTGTGTGTGGTGTGTGTGTGTGTGTGTGTGTGTGTGTGTGTGTGTGTGTGTGTGTGTGTGTGTGTGTGTGTGTGTGTGTGTGTGTGTGTGTGTGTGTGTGTGTGTGTGTGTGTGTGTGTGTGTGTGTGTGTGTGTGTGTGTGTGTGTGTGTGTGTGTGGTGTGTGTGTGTGTGTGTGTGTGTGTGTGTGTGTGTGTGTGTGTGTGTGTGTGTGTGTGTGTGTGTGGTGTGTGTGGGGTTGAGTCGGGTGAGGGGTAGGGGTTGGGGTGGTGTGATGGGGGGTGGGGGATTTCTCCCCACTACATGATCTAGTCATTTAGTATTGGAATTGTTAAAAGGTACAAAAGTAAAAGACTGGGAATCTATCATATTAACATCAAAGCAAGTGAGATAATTATATTCCATAAAATCAGTTAAATGATTCCACGCTCTACCAATAAAAGGGTCAGCATTAAAATCCTTCATTATTTACACACTATCAAATTTCCTACTATACTTAAAATATCTTCCAGCTTACCCAGTTTCTCCAGGTACATCTCTAATGTTCTATCCTCCCAAATAATATACACATTTACCAAAAGTATACCATTACAACCAATTAACAACTCAATTGCAAACACATTCGCCTCTAATAACAATACCTTTATCTTATAATGAATATCTCTTCTCCACATACATACCAAACCTTCCTCACACCTTTCTCCCCGCTGTGGGGAGTCACCTTGATGTGGTGGCGGGGCTTGAAGCGTGGTCGGCGTGGCCCCCTCCTGCGGGGCCATGTCCGTCTCTGTAGGGTTGGTGTCCGTCGGCCTCGTGGACCAAGCACTTCCCCTTCATCACTGGTAGAGGGGGCCTACCGGAGATGTTGCTCGTCCTTACCCGTCTACATCTAGGGCAGGACTAAGCCTCCCATCGTGTTTGCCGTGCGTGGCGTCCTGTATACTCCCCGTGCTACCTCATCTGGGAGTTGAGTTCACCGCGGGGCAGGAGGTAGTTCCCTGCGGTGGACAATACACTCCTTTGGTGGGAGAGTTGGGGTAAGACAGGTGGTCCAGTGTGGCCCCGCTGGATCAATCGGCTGGTCATGCGTTGGCTAGGGTCAAGCGGCTGCTATCTGGTGGGCACCGCAACGGTCCCACGGCTGCCACCTCACTCCAGGCAGTGGCTGCGTATACCTCCCCCACTACCCCTAGGGATGTTGGGAGCCGTCGTGTCTCAACATACACCCTCCCTTGTTGGGCTCCGTGGTGGGTGGGGGGGTGGGGAAGCGAATATTTTCTTACTATTTTATGGCGTCTTCACCACCACTCTCGCGACCAAGCTCTCTTCCCGACGTCCGCTCGTCCCCGGCTTCTTCTTCTCGATCTTCCCTTATAGCCACCCTTGAGCCTTTCCGGGCCACGGGTGGTGCAACTGGGACCACTGTCCCCTCCGCTTCGAATTCAACAGATTCGAACCGAAATTTTTTTTATTTATAAGCCTAGAAAACAAAGACGCGTTAACGCACAAAAGGGCTTTTCAGGCCCTGTCATTCAGACTCTACCAGGTATTGTCTGTTATGGATCTTGACATATTTGACGTACATCAAACACTCATTTAAGTTTGTGGACGCGAGCCTAAGGTCTCCTCCCAAAGGAATGGTAGTCTCCTAGTGGCTCCGGAAGAGAGTGCTCGCCTCAGAGCGATCTTCTCTGTCCCTGGAACGCAGGTGGCGTGTATTCCACACGTTACCCTCAAGCAGTGTAAGGGGGTAATCTTTTCTCGTGACGTCATGCGCTACTCAAACGAAAAGCTTCTACACGAACTGAGTGATCAGGGTGCTGTAGGAGTTGATCGTCTGCAAAGGAAAGTTGATGGAGTTCTTGTTCCCACCCCTACCCTCTTTCTCGCTTTCGACCGACACAAACTGCCTGAAGTTGTCAAACTAGCGTGGCTCCGCCTCCCAGTAAAAGCATACATACCGTCCCCTAGACGATGAAATCACTGTCAGGCATTGGGACATCTCAGTCGTTCCTGCCGTAGATTGCAAGATGGCCTCCCAGCGGTGTGCCCCTCCTGTGGTACGACGGATTACGATGGCACGACCTGCCCTGGTCCTGTCTCCTGTTTTAACTGCCACGGACCTCACCCAGCTTACTCAAAAGACTGCGACCGCTACAGGTTTGAGAGAAAAGTACTCTCCATCAGGACCACGGAGAAAATTGATCTTGCCGAGGCAAAGCGTAGAGTTCTTACTACGCATATACGTCCAGGAGTGACTTATGCAACTATGCTTTCCTCTCTCACTAATAGACGTCAACTCCGCAAAACGACTGCTACAGTGCACCAAGTGGCTAAGCCACAAAATGATTCCCATAAAAATGCTGTTGCTCCTGCTGCTCTGCCTTCTACCTCAATGGAGGTGTTAGAGGAACTCACTCAGGCCCCTACTGCTACGCCATCACACCATAAGTGTAGCAGAAGTGAGGACTCCCTCGAGGAGGTGCCCCTTCCCATGGCACGATCCTCTATACCCTCTGGTGGGCCTCGAAGGCCCCCACTAGTGTCGGCTCCGGCCTTCACTTCTACCCCAGTGTCGGCTTCGGCCGTCACTCCTATCCCAGTGTCAGCTCTGGCCGTCACTACCTCCCTGGTGTCAGCTCTGGCCGTCACTCCCAACCCGGTGTCGGCTCCGGCGGTCACTCCCAACCCGGTGTCGGCTATGGCCGTCACTCCCACCCCGGCGTCGGCTCCGGCCGTCACTCCCACCCCGGTGTCGGCCCCGGTCGTCACTCCTCACCTGGTGTCGTCTCCGACCGTCACTCTCACCTCGGTGTTGACTTCGACCAACACTCCTGCCCCGGTGACGGATCTGGCCGTTACTCCCGCCCCTGTGTCGGCTACGGCCGTTACTCCCGCCTTGGTTTCGGCTCCGGCCGTCACTCCTACCCTGATGTCGGCTCACGCCGTCATCACTGCTCCTGCTGCTGTGGCCACCTCACTGGCCACTGGGCTAGGAAAGACTGCAAGGCAATTGTCCACTGCCTCCATTGCTCTAGCGATTGCCATTAGGCAGGGTAAGAGCAAGAAGGATACTGGTGTTGGGAGGGCCTCCTCTAGGGGCCTCCCCACGCACCGTTAATTCTAATATTTTTAATATTTTACAGTGGAACCTTCGTGGGTTGGGAGGGAATTGGGAAGAGCTCAGTCTACTCCTACGGGGACACCAGCCGGTCTGTTTCTGTCTGCAGGAGACTATGATTGGTTCGTCCTCCCATCCTCCACCCAGGGGTTACTCTGGCTTTTACTCTCCTCATGATCGCGCGTAAGGCCATCATGGTGGAACAGCAATTTTTTTAGATAACTGAAGAAGCATTGTTTTTATCTCTTTTAATATTGTCTCCCCCATGCAGCTGGTGGCTGTCCAGCTCCACCTCAGGAGAACTTACACTGTCTGCTCTTTATACCTCCCTCCCAATTTTCCAGTACACTGACTTCACATGGAGCGTCAAAGGAGATCTTTGTGGGAGTGACCACTACCCTATACTCCTGTCTTCTCCCGATGTCCTCCCCTTACCCCGTGTCCCTCCCTGGTGGCTGGACCGCGCTGACTGGGGACTTTTTAAACAACTTGCCATAGTTGACTGCGAGGTTGATGAGTTCCTATACATAGACAGCGCTGTCGAGTATATTACATCTATACTCCAGCGAGCTGGTGAGCTTTCAATCCCTCAGAACACAGGGTTTACCAAGCGCCGACCGGTCCCCTGGTGGTCTGATGTGTGTAGACAGGCAGTGACAGAGCGTCATCGAGCTTTTGGTAGGTACAGTCGACACAAAACAAACTTTTTCCGGGGACAATACTGACTGGCTAGAGCTAAGGCTCGTCGAGTCCTCAAAGATGCTCGCCGTAAGTCCCTTGCATCTTTTGTCTCCACATTGAACGTGCAGACACCTATGTCGCAGGTAATCAAGCGCGTGCGGAAGATAGCAGGAAAGTTCTCTCCAGGCCCGCCTCCGGTCCTCCATATCAACGGGGATAAGGTATCTGACAGCCAGGCGGTAGCCAACACACTCGCTGAGACCTTTTCTTTGGTGTCCAGCCGGGCCTCGAGATCTCCAGCATTGCGTCGCCAGTTTGAGGCAGACGAGGCTCGCCAACTAGACATTTCATCCGGTGGGGGTGAAAACTACAATGTCCCTTACTCTGTACCGGAACCTCGTTCAGCTTTATCTTTATGTAAGGACTCTTCCGCAGAGGCAGATAACATTACATACTCGATGATCCGTCAACTAAATTCTGGATCACTATCCTTCTTCTTAGGATTATTTAATAGGATGTAGAGTGACGGATACGTACCACCCTCCTGGAAGTCTGCTATACTCATCCCAATCCCCAAGCCTGGAAAGGACACCTCCCTCCCCTTTAACTATCGACCCATTGCCCTTACCGTTTGCATGATTAAAGTTTTTGAGAAGATGGTTAACACTCGTCAAGTCTTGTTTCTTGAGAAGGGTGGCCATTTTTCGGCAGTACAGTGTGGTTTTCGTCGATCTCGCTCTACTTTAGACGCTCTTCTGCGATTAGAAAACACTATCTGCCAAGCTTTTGCTTGCAGGCAGCGGGTTGTGAGCGTTCTTTTTTACCTCTAAAAGGCATATGACACCACCTGGAGGTATGGCATTCTACGAGCTCTCCATACGGTTGGACTCAGGGGTCACCTCCCTCTGTTCCTCCGATCTTTATTACAGGACCGTACTTTTAAGGTGAGGGTGGGCACTGGTCTTTCTAGCTCTTTTGAGCAAGAAGAAGGTGTCCCCCAAGGTAGTGTCCTCAGTGTCACTCTATTCAGCGTTGCCATCAATAGCATCACCGAGTGCGTCCACCGGGACTTTCGATGCACGCTATACGCTGATGACTTTTCCCTCTCCTACGCTGATGACTTTTCCCTCTATTACGCTTCCTCTCGTCTCGATGTGGCCGAGCGACACATCCAGTTGGCTTTTGGCCGGGTCACCCGTTGGGCCGATAGTCATGGTTTTAACTTTTTCCCCACAAAGACAGTTGCTATGCTTTTCTCTCGAAGCAGAGGTGAGTTTAGGGATCCAGACCTATACCTCTATGGCAGGAGACTGCCAGTAGTTGAAACAACTCGATTCTTGGGCTTAATACTTGACAGACGCCTTACCTGATTGCCACACCTGCGGGACCTGAAAGCTGCTTGACAGAGGCGGATGTCCCTGCTCCGTTTTCTTTCCCATCTGTCTTGGGGAGCTGACCGCACTATTCTCCTCCGTTTATATCACTGTTTCGTTCTGTCGAAGTTAGATTACGGTTCCCAAGTCTACGCTTCAGCCACATCCCCTCGCCTTCGTACTCTCGACTCTGTACATCACGGTGGAATCAGACTGGCGACGGTGGCCTTTCGGTCTTGCCTGATCCCTAGTCTACTCGTAGATGCAGGAGTGTTACCCCTCGATCTTCACCGTCAGACTCAAATGGCACGTTTGTGGTTCAGATGCCAAAGTCTCTATAGTGATCCCACTTACAGTGATGTGACGGACACTACAAGGGACGCCACTTTCAACCAGCACCCGCACTTCCCACAGCCTTTTGGGTTTCGGGCTCGTGGCGTCCTTGAAGAGTTGTCCCTTCCTCGCCCTGCCATAGCCGTCCCACGATTATTGCATGTCCCGCCGTGGAAGCGGCTGGCAGTATCGTATTGCCGTTACATGCCGGCTTACAAGATTGCTATGTCGGAGCATGCTGCGAGGACTTTGTTCACCAATCATGCCTCCGTACATGAGGGTTGCACGCCCATTTTTACTGACAGCTCCAAATCCGATGCAGGCGTCGGATTTGGAGCTGTCTTCCCTGATTTTACCCGGTGCGGCAGTCTACCCCTCTTTACATCAGTTTTTACCGCAGAGCTGTGGGCCATTTTTGTAGCGATAAAATCTCTTTTTACCTTAAATGTTAGGGTTTTTTTTTTTTTTCAGACTCAAGAGCAGCTTTGTCAGCCCTTGATGTTTTTAATAATGCACACCCAATAGTCTAAGAAATTTTCAACTGGCTCGTACTAGCAACCCGTCGTGGGCACAGAATTTCTTTTTGTTGGGTACCACCCCATGTCTCTGTGAGAGGGAACGAGAAGGCAGGTGAGCTAGCTAAGACTGGCGCCTCACGTAAAGTCACTACCTGCCCCGTCCCTCACAGAGTCCTGTCTCCAACAATTAAAGCTGCTATTGTTGTAGTTTGGCAAGAGAGATGGAATGCCAATAGAGCCACCTCCAAGATGGGTGCAATTACTGCAAGGGCTGTGAGCGCCTGGTCTTATGTGCACGTCCGAGGCCGCTGCCGTGATACAGCATTGGCCTGTCTACGGACGTGCCATACCCGCCTCACTCACGGTTTCCTCATGTCCCCGGGCGTTGAGCCCTATTGTGATGATTGCTTAGTTCCCCTGACTGTGCGGCACTTGCTGGTCGAGTGCTCCAGCCTCAGGGAATTGCGAGAGCAGTACCTCGCCCAGTGTCGGGGCAGAGATGTGAGTTTCTCTCTCTCTCTGGTGCTGGGGGAGCAAGCACTCTCCCCGGGACATGAAGTGTTAAAATTCCTACAGGAAAGTAACTTTCTCCACTTCCTGTAGATATCTTTTTCTTTTGTATGTAGTATTTATGTAGCTTTTTAATTTCTAGTGTTTTTAGTAGGGTGCCAAACAAAACTCGATGTTACGGCACCATGATCTATTGTCACCAATCAATCAATCAATCAATTACTCTCCTCATGATTGCAATTTTTTTAGATGACTCACGAGGCATTGCTTTTATCCCTTATAATATTTTCTCCCCCCTGCAGCTGGTGGCTGTCCAGCTCCACCTCAGGAGAAATTACACTGTCTGCTCTTTATACCTCCCTCCCAATTCTCCAGTAGACAGAGAGGACTTCGTTTCCCTAGTACAGCAATTGCCTTCCCCGTTTATTGTTTTAGGAGATTTTAATGGTCAGCACACCCTGTGGGGAGATACACTTATCAAACCCAGGGGAGCAATGATTGCCACTGTGGTTGAAGCCTTAAATCTAGGTATTTTTAACACCGGAGACCATATACACTACCACATCCAGACAGACACCACCTCGGCCCTAGATTTATCATTATGTTCTCCTGACACCCTACTTAACTTCACATGGAGCGTCACAGGATATCTTTGTGGGAGTGACCACTACCCTATACCTCTGTCTTCTCTCGACGTCCTCGCCTTACCCCGTGTCCCCCGCTGGCGGATGGACCGTAATGACTGGGGACTTTTTAAACAACTTGCAATAGTTGACTGCGAGGTTGATGAATTTTTAGACATAGATAGCGCTGTCGAGTATTTTACATCTATACTCCAGCGAGCTGGTGAGCTTTCCTTCCCTCAGACCACAGGGTTTACCAAGCGCCGACCGGTCCCCTGGTGGTCTGATGAGTGTAGACAGGCAGTGACAGAGCGTCGTCGAGCTTTTGGTAGGTACCGTCGACCCAAAACAGAATTTTTCCGGGGACTATACAGACTGGCTAGAGCTAAGGCTAGTCGAGTCTTCAAGAAGTCTCGCCGTAAGTCCCTTGCATCTTTCGTCTCCACATTGAACGTGCAGACACCTCTGTCGCAGGTATTCAAGCGCGTGCGGAAGATAGCGGGAAATTTCTCTCCAGGCCCACCTCCGGTCCTCCATGTCAACGGGGATAAGGTATCTGACATCCAGGCCAACACACTCGCTGAGAACTCTTCTTTGGTGTCCAACCGGGCCTCGAGATCTCCAGCATTGCGTCGCCAGTTTGAGGCAGACGAGGCTTGCCAACTAGACTTTTCATCCGGTGGGGGTGAAATCTACAATGTCCCTTACTCTCTACCGGAACTGCGTTCAGCTTTGTCTTTATGTAATGACTCTTCCACAGGGGCAGATAACATTACATACTCTATGATCCGTCACCTAGATTCTGGATCACTGTCCTTCCTCCTAGGATTATTTAATAGGATGTGAAGGGACGGATACGTACCACCCTCCTGGAAGTCTGCTATAGTCATCCCAATCCCCAAGCCTGGAAAGGACGCCTCACTCCCCCTTAACTATCGACCCATTGCCCTTACCGTTTGCATGATTAAAGTTTTTGAGAAGATGGTTAACACTCGTCTAGTCTGGTTCCTTGAGAAGGGCAGTACAGTGTGGTTTTCGTCGATCTTGGTCTACTTTAGACGCTCTTCTGCGATTAGAAAACACTATCTGCCAAGCTTTTGCTTGCAGGCAGCGGGTTGTGAGCGTCTTTTTCGACCTTGAAAAGGCATACGACACCACCTGGAGGTATGGCATTCTACGACCTCTCCATACGGTTGGACTAAGGGGTCACCTCCCTCTGTTCCTCCGGTCTTTTTTACAGGACCGTACTTTTAGGGTGAGGGTGGGCACTGGTCTTTCTAGCTCTTTTGAGCAAGAAGAAGGAGTCCCCCAAGGTAGTGTCTTCAGTGTCACTCTATTCAGCGTTGCCATCAATAGCATCACCGAGTGCGTCCACCGGGACTTTCGATGCAAACTATACGCTGATGACTTTTCCCTCTCCTACGCTTCCTCTCGTCTCGATATAGCCGAGCCACGAATCCAGTTGGCTCTTGGCCGGGTCACCCGTTGGGCCGATAGTCATGTTTTTAACTTTTCCCCCACAAAGACAGTTGCTATGCTTTTCTCTCGGAGCAGAGGTGAATTTAGGGATCCAGACCTATACCTCTATGGCAGGAGACTGTCAGTCGTTGAAACGACTCGATTCTTGGGCTTAATACTTGACAGACGCCTTACCTGGTTGCCACACCTGCGGGACCTGAAAGCTGCTTACCAGCGGCGGATAACCCTGTTCCGTTTTCTTTTCCATGTCTCTTGGGGAGCTGACCGCACCATTCTCCTCCGTTTATATCACTGTTTCGTTCTGTCGAAGTTAGATTACGGTTCCCAAGTCTACGCTTCAGCCACATCCCCTCGCTTTCGTACTCTCGACTCTGTACATCACGGTGGAATCAGACTGGCGACGGGGGCCTTTCGGTCTTGCCTAATCCCCAGTCTGCTCGTAGATGCAGGAGTGTTACCCGTCGACCTTCACCGTCAGACTCAGATGGCACGTTTGTGGTTCAGATGCCAAAGTCTCTATGGTGATCCCACTTACAGTGCTGTGACGGACATTTCACGGGACGCAATTTTCACCCAGCACCCGCACTTCCCACAGCTTTTTGGGTTTCGGGCTCGTGGCGTCCTTGAAGAATTGTCTCTTCCTCGCCCTGCCATAGCTGTCCCACGATTATTGCATGTCCCGCCGTGGAAGTTACTGGCAATATCGTATTGCCGTTACATGCCGCCTAACAAGAGTGCTATGTCGGAGCATGCTGCGAGGGCTTTGTTCACTGATCATGCCTCCTTACATGAGGGTTGCACGCCCATTTTTACTGACGACTCCAAATCCGATGCAGGCGTCGGATTTGGAGCTGTCATCCCCGATTTTACCCGGTGCGGCAGTCTACCCCTCTTTACATCAATTTTTACCGCAGAGCTGTGGGCCATTTTAGTAGCGATAAAATCTCTTTTTACCTTGAATGTTGGGGGTTTTGTTATTTTTTTCTGACTCCAGAGCAGCTTTGTTAGCCCTTGAGGATTTTAATAACGCACACCCAATAGTTTCAGAAATTTTCAACTGGCTCGTACTAGCAACCCGTCGTGGGCACAGAATTTCTTTTTGTTGGGTACCAGCCCATGTCTCTGTGGCAGGGAACGAGAAGGCAGATGAGCTAGCTAAGACTGGCGCCTCTCGTCAAGTCACTACCTGCCCCGTCCCTCACAGAGACCTGTTTCCCACAATTCGAGCTGCTATTCATGTAGTTTGGCAAGAGAGAGCCAGAGTGAGGCAAGAGAGGCAAGTGTGGCCGTGAGACAGCATTGGCCCGTCTACGGACGGGTCATACCCGCCTCACCCACGGTTTCCTCATGTCCCGGGGATTTAAGCCCTATTGTGATGATTGCTTAGTTCCCCTGACTGTGCAACTCTTGCTGGTCGAGTGCCCCAGCCTTAGGGAATTGCGAGAGCAGTACCTCGCCCAGTTTCGGGGCAGAGATGGGAGTTTCTCTCACTCTCTCGTGCTGGGGGAGGAGGCGCTCTCCCCGGGGAATGAAGTGTTAAAATTCCTACAGGAAAGTGGCTTTCTCCACCTCCTGTAGATTTATTTTTCTTTTTATGTAGCTTTTATATAACTTTTTAATTTTTAGTGTTTTTAGTACGGTGCCAAATGACCTCGATGTTGCGGCACCATGATCTATTATCACCAATCAACCAATCAATCAATCCCTAACATCCCATCGAGATCTTGATGGCACGCGTGGAGATTCGCTGCTACCCGTTGTCTGAGCGCAACAGGAAAGACCAATTGGGCATCCGCTGTAGTCTTATAGGTGTGGCGGGGAATGCAGGAGAAAGGCGAGCTTTACGGAGTCACCAAGTGACGGCTAAAGCCTCGCCCTCCACTGGTGCATAGCCTGCCTCCGCGGGTGTGAGGTGACGGCTGCCACATAGCGCGAAGCGCCACTTACTCATACAGCAGAGAGGGGTGCCTCTGTCATCGGATAGGGGCACTACTGCTGCAGGACAACGAATCCAGTGCCCACCTTACTCCAGTCTGTCACCACAACGGTGGGTCTGTCCTTGTCATAGAAGGTAAGGCCCTCCTTGGCCAGCTTGTAGATAACGTCCTTGGCTTCCTGAAACTTCTCCTGCAGGTTAGCATCCCAGTATACGTTATTGCCCTGTGGTTTCCGCAGTAACTCGCGGAACGGCTCCATGACTGGCGCTGTGGCGAGGAAGGGTGCTACTCACTGCGCCATATAAGATAGGTGAGTGATAACGTGTGTTGCCTCTATTGAAACAGACCGTCAACTGGTAACAGACTGACAGCCATGGTGTCGCTAGCTGCCCAGGCAACGCCCAACATATACAATATATGTTTAATTTCTTTATGTTGATTGTTATAGGTGTTCATGCACAGAGATGTGAAAAGCCTCACCAACCAATATAACTGTTGTCACTGGTAGAAAAAGATTACTCAGCACATGTGAAGGATGTTTCTTATTTTTTAATTGTACATTTTTATTTGAATCTTTGTCTAATAAATTTATTTTGATTTCGTTTGTTTGTTCACATAACGATAACCTAAATGGATTGTTGGCTTCTGGTATGTATGTATGTATGTATGTATGTATGTATGATAAGTACCACGCGGTAGTGCTTTGTTTGTCACCAAGCTCCTCGCTTGGGTGCCGCATGATGGCACTTTGGGTATTTTCCATAGGAAAGGTAACTTTCCCAAGTTATCATATGTATCTAGATAATTTAATTACTATAATAGCTATCCAGTATTATATATTTTTCACTAAAAAGTATTCATTATTATGTAACTAGTACATTAATGATTTTACTTATATTTTGTGTGTTTAGACTAATACTGATAATTCATAAACAACACATTTAGATGGCACCTCCCAGCCCCCTCTATTTGTCCTGGGGAGAGGCTGGGCGGTTGGGCACTGTTTCCTCAGAAGAAAAGATATAGCCGTGTGCGTCGGACGTGTTGTTGTGTGTAACAAGTGTTGTTCCTACAGCCCTAACTTCAAGTCTAAAAAGTTCGTTCGTGGCTACAACATCAGACAATAATTGTATAAGTGTGTATGTGTTGTTCATAGTTTGTTAAATAAAACACAGAATAAACACACTCCACTATTTAATTCCACATCATCCACTGGTTTGTGTAATCTTCCACATAAAGCAATAATTGTGGTGGTTAACAGGATATCGATCTATGAGAAACAGGCGTAATATTAAAAACATTTTTGGGAGCATAAATATGTAAGGGGGTCCTTGGATTATTTTCTGTCATAAAAAAAAGTTTGAGAACCCCTGCCCTAGAGGATACTTGGATCCAGTTTCAGTCATTAGATCCACTTTATGAAGGTGGCACCGAAAGCCAGGATAACATAATTTCCTACTAGTAGCTTTTGTTTTAATCCTCGTTTACAAAATTACACTCAATTTCTTCAGTTTAAGAGCGTAGTGAGTGTGCTTATGGTGTTTAGTAAGCAATATCCACTAAACAAGCGCTAAAAATCTTACCGCATAGCAATCCTAGGAGGATACTTGGATCTGGTTTCAGTCGTTAGATTCACTCGTTGAAGGTGGCACCGAAAACCATGATAGTAGAATTTCCTACTTTTAGCTTTTGTTTAAATTCTCGTTTACAAAGTTACTCTCAACTCATACAGTTCAAGAGCGTATTTAATGTGTTTGTGGTATTTAGTAAGCAATATCTACCTTACAAGCGCCAAAAATCTTACCGCATAGGAACACTAGGCGGATAATTGGTTCAAGTTCCAGTTGTTATATCCCCTCACTGAAGGTTGCACCGAAAACCAAGATAGAAAAATTTACTACTTGTAACTTTTGTTTCAATTCTCGTTTACAAAGTTACACTCAACTCTTCCAGTTCAAGAGCGTAGTGAATGTGCTTTTGGTGCTTAGTAAGCAATATCTACCTTACAAGCGCCAACAATCTTATCGCATCAGAACCCTAGGAAGATATTTGGATCAAGTTGTAGTCGGTAGATCCAATTTTTAAAAGTGGCACCAAAAACGAAGATAGAGGAATTTCCTACTAATAGCTTTTGATTAAATTCTCGTTTACAAAGTTACACTCAACAACTCCAGTTTAAGAGCGTAGTGAATGTGCTTTTGGTATTTAGTAAGACATATCTATTTTACTAGCGGCACAAATCTTTCAGCATAGGAAAATTTCATTGAGTGAAAAAGTTCTTGGCCACTTCCTGCCATACTTCCTTCCATACAAAATTTGAAAACCGGACAAATTCATGAGGGATCATGGCGATCAGTACCAAAACTACTGAATTAGCAGAGTACTAATACTAGATATCCATCACAGAAAAACTGGCTTGAGAGAGCTACTGTGATTACTAAAACCTAGAAGGCAAGGTTCCATGGCAGAATAGATACACTATATAAAACAAGGGTACAATAGACTGTAATTGGACCACTATTATGATGTTTAATTATGGAAGTTTCCTGTATACTAATAATAGATAAAAAGAAAATTTGCATTCCTAGGTTGTACAATAATTGATTATGTGATGATACAGCCTATATAAAACAAGGCTAGACAATAATTGATTATATAATGATAAAGCCTATTAAAAAGTAAGACTATACAATAATTGAGTCTTGAATGATACAGCCTATAAAGAGCGATGTTATCCGATAATTTATTCTTTGTTGATACAGCTGTTACTCCTGTTTTTTTATGCCTACGTGATCTGTTTGTTAGCCTACGTGCTCCGCGGCAGATCGTCCTCCCTTGTTCTCCCTTTAGTCTTAAGTGCTCGTTTGCCTCCTCCTTTATCTTGCTTTTCCTCTCTCTCTGTCCGAGGTTACTCCCATGCTCGTCTTATAATCCCTACCAGACGTCTTGTCTCATTTTTACTGGCCATGTATAAAGAGAGATGTTTCAGAATGTGTCAAATTTTCCAACACATGTCAAATGGTGGGCAATCCTAATAAAAAAAAACTCTTTCTGCTCCCATACAGCCTATTTTTATAACATCTGAACCTTTCCAAAAAGTGGTAATTGATTGTGTAGGTCCTCTACCTTAGACAAAAAGAGGAAACGAGTATTTACTCACTCTCATGGATCCAGCTACTTGTTATCCTGAGGCAATACCTGTCAAGAACATTTCAGTTAAAACTATTGTAAAACATCTACTTCATTTTTTCACTACCAAGGAAATTCCTAATGTAATACAAACAGATAGAGGTTATATCTTCTCAAGTCATCTATTTGAGCAGATTGTAAAATAACTAGGTATTCAGCATGTAATGTCTTCTGCTTATCGACCCCAGTCACAAGGTTGTCTCGAAAGATTTCATCAAACCTTAAAATCTATGCTGAAAAGTACTGCTTTGAGAAAAATAAGGATTGGGATATGGAAATAGATTGGCTTTTTTTTTGCCATTAGAGAAAACTCTCAGGACAGTGAGTTGTTGTTTGGACGTAAGATCATCGGTCCACTTAAAGTATTAAAAGATAAACCAGTACAAAATGTAACGGTAGAAGAATATATAGACTGTCTTCGAAACACCATAGAATCAGTAAGAAGGTGTGCTCAAGCAAATCTAAGCAGTACACAAGAGAAAATGAAGAAACAGCAAAAAAGACCAGTCAATCGATTTTTTGCTGTAGGTGATAAAGTATTAGTATTTTTTCCCATATCAGGTTCACCACATAAAAATCGTTCTCAGGGCCTTACATGATAACTAAGAAAGTGTCACCCGTGAACTATATCATCCAAACACCAGATAGGCGCAAGAGCACGCAAATGGTGCATGTCAATCTAATAAAAAGTATAATACAAGACCACCAGAAGATAGATACAAAATACAGGATGTACAGTCCCCTGGAGACTGTACAAGGCTCTCCCTAACTTCAACACTGATCGCAGGGAGAGTATACCAGGCTCTTCCTAACCAAACTACCGAATCAGGCGACATATGTCAACCTCAATTTTTTTGTTGGGATGTGTGGATCTGTCATTGCCTGACCTCCAGTGACCCGTCTTAATCCTCAAATCCCCCTCCTCTTCCCAACGCCATTTTTTCCACAAGGGGCCTTATCCTCGCCCGCCACCACCCCCTGGTCTCTCTCTCTCTCTCTCTCTTGGTGCTGGCCATAGGCGTGGTAACAACCCTCATCAATGTCTCCATTCCCCAGTCGGAATATTGGATCAGGCTTTATAATGGAGATACCGTTTTCACTACCCCATTTTTCCAGGTGTTCATTAAAGTCATTGATTTTAGCCTGCAGTGTGTCACTCTGCAAGCTTGGCGCCAGTTGACTCACATAGATGTCTATATTTTCGTTTTTTATTTTTAGTTCACTAATTAGAGCTCCGAGGTTATCTAGGGCTGCTGTGCACTTAGTATTTTCCAGAATATCAAAGAGGCCACCGTATATTATGCAGGTAGTGGGAGTCCAAGATAATTTTTCTCGCACCCAGCAGCCCATGAGGTCATAGTCAGCCTCACCTAAGGTTCTTACGCTCCAGCTCTCTGATAAGTCTGACACCTGGATGTTACTGAGATTGATGTCACCAAGAATGAGATGTTTTTTCACAGGAGTGTCATGATTAGGTGGTGGTGTCTGGCGCACATCACTTGTACCACCTGCCTGTGTATTTTCCTTCACTTTATTCTCCAGATCACTAATACGGTGGCTTAGGTTGGTTAACAGGCTTGCGTTACTTTGAGTTGCCGCTGCTGCGTCAGAGTCACTGTGTCGTCCTCCACACACTGTCTCTTCAAGCCTTGTTAATCGCTCATTCAAGTAGTGGAAACTTGAGTTTATTTTCTTTATTTCTTCGTATGTATGTTTGATTTCACTGTTCTTTATTTCAAACAACTCGTGCAGTTTCTTTATTTCACACTCCAGTCGCTTGTGATTCACAACTGAATCCTGAGGTTCACTATCATCACTGTTGGTTGAAGTACTGCCGTGAGAAATTGCACTGTCACGCTCACTGCACTGTGATGCTGCACTGATGGGTTCACCGCGGGTATCTACAACACTGTCACCTTCGCTGTTAAGAGATACAATACTTTCGTGATCATTACATGGAGAGTTAACACTGTGACGTTCACTGGATGTCGATGTGTTGCATGGTGAAGTAGCTCCGTTACTGTGATGCGCCATTATCATATCCACAAGTTGGTCTTTATTGGCCCACACATTTGTTAGACCAACATTGCGGCAGTGTTTTTGTAGTTGCACTTTGGTGAAGTTGTAAAGGTATTCCACAGTAGGATTTTCCATGGAAGGCTCACCTGTGGTTATTTCACGTGTCGTCGCGGGTACAGAGGTAGATGAAGCCATGTTGCTTGCTGATGATGGTATTGCAGTGGCTTCCATTAAACACTTGTACGTATGTAGGATAGTGCGGCATACCCTGTTTGTTAAGATGTATGAGGTATGAAAAACATGAAAAACATTGTCCTGTGTGTCACTTTAGGCCTAGGATAGCCAGCGCGGGGCGGAGCGACTACGTCCTCCCCTCCTCCTCTCTCTCTCTCCTCTCTCTCTCTCTCCCTCTCTCTCTCTCTCTCTCTCTCTCTCTCTCTCCTCTCTCTCTCTCTCTCTCTCCTCTCTCTCTCTCTCTCTCTCTCTCTCTCCTCTCTCTCTCTCTCTCTCTCTCTCTCTCTCCTCTCTCTCTCTCTCTCTCTCTCTCTCTCTCTCTCTCTCTCTCTCTCTCTCTCTCCTCTCTCTCTCTCTCTCTCTCTCTCTCTCTCCTCTCTCTCTCTCTCTCTCTCTCTCTCTCTCTCTCTCTCTCTCTCTCTCTCTCTCTCTCTCTCTCTCTCTCTCTCTCTCTCTCTCTCTCTCTCTCTCTCTCTCTCTCTCTCTCTCTCTCTCTCTCCTCTCTCTCTCTCTCTCTCTCTCTCTCTCTCTCTCTCTCTCTCTCTCTCTCTCTCTCTCTCTCTCTCTCTCTCTCTCTCTCTCTCTCTCTCTCTCTCTCTCTCTCTCTCTCTCTCTCTCTCTCTCTCTCTCTCTCTCTCTCTCTCTCTCTCTCTCTCTCTCTCTCTCTCTCTCTCTCTCTCTCTCTCTCTCTCTCCTCTCTCTCTCTCTCTCTCTCTCTCTCTCTCTCTCTCTCTCTCTCTCTCTCTCTCTCTCTCTCTCTCTCTCTCTCTCTCTCTCTCTCCTCTCTCTCTCTCTCTCTCTCTCTCTCTCTCTCTCTCTCTCTCTCTCTCTCTCTCTCTCTCTCTCTCTCTCTCTCTCTCTCTCTCTCTCTCTCTCTCTCTCTCTCTCTCTCTCTCTCTCCTCTCTCTCTCTCTCTCTCTCTCTCTCTCTCTCTCTCTCTCTCTCTCTCTCTCTCTCTCTCTCTCTCCTCTCTCTCTCTCTCTCTCTCTCTCTCTCTCTCTCTCTCTCTCTCTCTCTCTCTCTCTCTCTCTCTCTCTCTCTCTCTCTCCTCTCTCTCTCTCACTCTCTCCTCTCTCTCTCTCTCTCTCTCACCCCGCCGTGGGGAGTCACCTTGATGTGGTGGCGGGGCTTGAAGCGTGGTCGGCGGCGCCCCCTCCTGTGGGGCCCTGTCCGTCTCTGTAGGGTTGGTGTCCGTCGGCCTCGTGGACCAAGCACTCCCCCTTCATCACTGGTAGAGGAGGCCTACCGGTGATGTTGCTCGTCCTTACCCGTCTACATCTAGGGCAGGACTAAACCTCCCAGCGTGTTTGCCGTGCGTGGCGTCCTGTATACTCCCCGCGCTCCCTCATCTGGGAGTTGAGTCCACCGCAGGGCAGGAGGTAGTTCCCTGCGGTGGACAACACACTTCTTTGGTGGGGGAGTTGGGGTAAGACAGGTGGTCCAGTGTGGCCCCGCTGGATCAATCGGCTGGTCATGCGTTGGCTAGGGTCAAACGGCTGCTGTCTGGTGGGCACCGCAACGGTCCCGCGGCTGCCACCTCACTTCAGGCAGTGACTGCGTATACTTCCCCCACTACCCCTAGGGCTGTTGGGAGCCGTCGTGCCTCAACATACACCCTCCCTTGTTGGGCTCCGTGGTGGGTGGGGGGGTGGGGAAGCGAATGTTTTCTTAATATTATATGGCATCTTCACCACCACTTTCGCGACCAAGCTCGCTCCCTGACGTCCGCTCGTCCCCGGCTTCTTCTTCACGATCTTCCCTTATCGCCACACTTCAGCCTTTCCGGGCCACGGGTGGTGCAACTGGGACCACTGTCCCCTCCGCTTCGAATTCTACAGATTCGAACCGAGAATTTCTGAATTATAAACCTAGAAAACAAAGACGCGTTAACGCAATGAAGGGCTTTTCAGGCCCTCTCATTCAGACTCTACCAGGTACTTTCGAGCCGGCATATTACGAACAATTCCTTGTAATCAAGTCTCTTGATGGTGTGTCTGTCATGGATCTAGACATATTTGACGTACATCGAGCACTCATGAAAGTTTGTGGACGCGAGCCTAAGGTCTCCTCCCAAAGGGATGGTAGTCTCCTAGTGGAGGTGTCGTCCCCGGAAGAGAGTGCTCGCCTCAGAGCGATCTCCTCTGTTCCTGGAACGCAGGTGGCGTGTACTCCACACGCTACCCTCAACCAGTGTAAGGGGGTCATCTTTTCTCGTGACGTCATGCGCTACTCAAACGAAAAGCTTCTACACGAACTGAGTGATCAGGGTGTTGTAGGAGTTGATCGTCTACAAAGGAAAGTTGATGGAGTTCTTGTTCCCACCCCTACCCTGTTTCTCACTTTCGACCGACTCAAACTGCCTGAAGTTGTCAAACTGGCGTGGCTCCGCCTCCCAGTAAAAGCATACATACCGTCCCCTAGGCGATGCTATCACTGTCAGGCATTCGGACATGTCAGTCGTTCCTGCCGTAGGTTACAAGATGGCCTACCAGCGGTGTGCCCGTCCTGTGGTACAACGGATCACGATGGCACGACCTGCCCTGGTCCTGTCTCTTGTTTTAACTGCCACGGACCTCACCCAGCTTACTCAAAAGACTGCGACCGCTACAGATTTGAGAGGGAAGTACTCTCCATCAGGACCACGGAGAAAATTGATTTTGCCGAGGCAAAGCGTAGAGTTCTTACTACGCATATACGTCCAGGAGTGACTTATGCAACTATGCTTTCCTCTCATAATAATAGACGTCAATTACGCAAAACGACTGCTACAGTGCACCAAGTGGCTAAGCCACAAAATGATTCCCACAAAAATGCTGTTGCTCCTGCTGCTCTGCCCTCTACATCTATGGAGGTGTCAGAGGAACTCACTCAGACCCCTACTGCTACGCCATCACACCATAAGCGTAGCAGAAGTGAGGACTCCATCGAGGAGGTGCCCCTTCCTAAGGAGGTACGATCCTCTACACCCTCTGGTGGGCCTCGAAGGCCCCCACCAGTGTCGGCTCCGGCCGTCACTTTTACCCCAGTGTCGGCTTCGGCCGTCACTACCTCCCTGGTGTCGGCTCTGACCGTCACTCCCACCCAGGTGTCGGCTCCGGCCGTCACTCCCACCCCGGTGTCGGCTCCGGCCGTCACTTCTACCCCGGTGTCGGCTCCGGCCGTCACTTCTACCCCGGTGTCGGCTCCGGCCGTCACTCCCACCCCGGTGTCGGCTCTGGCCGTCACTCCCACCCCGCTGTCGGCCCCGGTCGTCACTCCCCCCCTGGTGTCGGCTCCGACCGTCACTCCCACCTCGGTGTTGACTTCGACCAACACTCCTGCCCCGGTGACGGCTCTGGCCGTTACTCCCGCCCCTGTGTCGGCTACGGCCGTTACTCCCGCCTTAGTGTCGTCTCCGGCCGTCACTCCTACCCCGTTGTCGGCTCACGCCGTCATCACTGCTCCTGCTGCTGTGGCCACCTCACTGGCCACTGGGCTAGGAAAGACTGCTAGGCGATTGTCCACTGCCTCCACTGCTCTAGCCACTGCCATTAGGCAGGGTAAGAGCAAGAAGGATACTGGTGTTGGGAGGGTCTCCTCTAGGGGCCTCCCCACGCACCGTTAATTTTAATATTTTTAATATTTTACAGTGGAACCTTCGTGGGTTGAGAGGAAATTGGGAGGAGCTCAGTCTACTCCTGCGAGGACACCAGCCGGTCTGTGTCTGTCTGCAGGACACTATGATTGGATCGTCCTCCCATCCTACACCCTGGGGTTACTCTGGCTTTTACTCTACTCATGATCGCGCGCAAGGTCATCATGGTGGAACAGCAATTTTTTTAGATAACTCACGAGGCATTGCCTTTACATCTTTTAATATTATTTCCCCCCTGCAGCTGGTGGCTGTCCAGCTCCACCTCAGGAGAACTTACACTGTCTGCTCTTTATACCTCCCTCCCAATTCTCCAGTAGACAGAGAGGACTTCGTTTCCCTAGTCCAGCAATTGCCTTCCCCGTTTATTGTTTTAGGAGATTTTAATGGTCGGCACACCCTGTGGGGAGATATACTTATCAACCCCAGGGGAGCAATGATTGCCACTGGGGTTGAAGCCTTAGATCTAGGTATTTTTAACACCGGTGACCATACACACTACCACATCCAGACAGACACCACCTCGGCCCTAGATTCATCATTGTGTTCTCCCGACACCCTACTTGACTTCACATGGAGCGTCACAGGAGATCTTTGTGGGAGTGACCACTACCCTATACTCCTGTCTTCTCCCGACGTCCTCCCCTTACCCCGTGTCCCCCGCTGGCGGCTAGACCGCGCTGACTGGGGACTTTTTAAACAACTTGCCATAGTTGACTGCGAGGTTGATGAGTTTTTAGACATAGACAGCGCATTCGAGTATTTTACATCTATACTCCAGCGAGCAGGTGAGCTTTCCATCCCTCAGACCACAGGGTTTACCAAGCGCCGACCGGTCCCCTGGTGGTCTGATGAGTGTAGACAGGCAGTGACAGAGCGTCGTCGAGCTTTTGGTAGGTACCGTTGACACAAAACCGAATTTTTCCGGGGACAATACAGACTGGCTAGAGCTAAGGCTCGCCGAGTCCTCAAGGATGCTCGCCGTAAGTCCCTTGCATCTTTTGTCTCCACATTGAACGTGCAGACACCTATGTCGCAGGTATTCAAGCGCGTGCGGAAGATAGCAGGAAAGTTCTCTCCAGGCCCGCCTCCGGTCCTCCATGTCAACGGGGATAAGGTATCTAACAGCCAGGCGGTAGCCAACACACTCGCTGAGACTTTTTCTTTGGTGTCCAGCCGGGCCTCGAGATCTCCAGCAGTGCGTCGCCAGTTTGAGGCAGACGAGGCTCGCCAACTAGACTTTTCATCTCGTGGGGGTGAAAACTACAATGTCCCTTACTCTCCACCGGAACTGCGTTCAGCTTTATCTTCCTGTAAGGACTCTTCCCCAGGGGCAGATAACATTACATATTCAATGATCCGTCACCTAAATTCTGGATCACTGTCCTTCCTCCTAGAATTATTTAATAGGATGTGGAGTGACGGATACGTACCACCCTCCTGGAAGTCTGCTATAGTCATACCAATCCCCAAGCCTGGAAAGGACGCCTCACTCCCCCTTAGCTATCGACCCATTGCCCTTACCGTTTGCATGATTAAAGTTTTGGAGAAGATGATTAACACTCGTCTAGTCTGGTTCCTTGAGAAGGGTGGCCATCTTTCGGCAGTACAGTGTGGTTTTCGTCGATCTCGCTCTACTTTAGACGCTCTTCTGCGATTAGAAAAAACTATCTGCCAAGCTTTTGCTTGCAGGCTGCGGGTTGTGAGCGTCTTTTTCGACCTTGAAAAGGCATACGACACCACCTGGAGGTATGGCATTCTACGAGCTCTCCATACGGTTGGACTCAGGGGTCACCTCCCTCTGTTCCTCCGGTCTTTTTTACAGGACCGTACTTTTAGGGTGAGGGTGGGCACTGCTCTTTCTAGCTCTTTTGAGCAAGAAGAAGGAGTCCCACAAGGTAGTGTTCTCAGTGTCACTCTATTCAGCGTTGCCATCAATAGCATCACCGAGTGCGTCCACCGGGACTTTCGATGCACGCTATACGCTGATGACTTTTCCCTCTCCTACGCTTCCTCTCGTCTCGATGTGGCCGAGCGACACATCCAGTTGGCTCTTGGCCGGGTCACCCGTTGGGCCGATAGTCATGGTTTTAACTTTTCCCCCACAAAGACGGTTGCTATGCTTTTCTCTCGAAGCAGAGGTGATTTTAGGGATCCAGACCTATACCTCTATGGCAGGAGACTGCCAGTAGTTGAAACGACTCGATTCTTGGGCTTAATATTTGACAGACGCCTTACATGGTTGCCACACCTGCGGGACCTGAAAGCTGCTTGCTAGCGGCGGATGTCCCTGCTCCGTTTACTTTCCCATGTGTCTTGGGGAGCTGACCGCACTATTCTCCTCCGTTTATATCACTGTTTCGTTCTGTCCAAGTTAGATTACGGTTCCCAAGTCTACGCTTCAGCCACATCCCCTCGCCTTCGTACTCTCGACTCTGTACATCACGGTGGAATCAGACTGGCGACGGGCGCCTTTCGGTCTTGCCCAATCCCCAGTCTACTCGTAGATGCAGGAGTGTTACCCCTCGACCTTCACCGTCAGACTCAGATGGCACGTTTGTGGTTCAGATGCCAAAGTCTCTATGGTGATCCCACTTACAGTGCTGTGACGGACACTTCACGGGACGCCACTTTCACCCAACACCCGCACTTCCCAAAGCCTTTTGGCTTTCGGGCTCGTGGCGTGATTGAAGAGTTGTCCCTTCCTCGCCCTGCCATAGCTGTCCCACGATTATTGCCTGTCCCGCCGTGGAAGCGGCTGGCAGTATCGTATTGCCGTTACATGCCGGCTAACAAGAGTGCTATGTCGGAGCATGCTGCGAGGACTTTGTTCAACGATCATGCCTCCGTACATGAGGGTTGCACGCCCATTTTTACTGACGGCTCCAAATCCGATGCAGGCGTCGGATTTGGAGCTGTCTTCCCTGATTTTACCCGGTGCGGCAGTCTACCCCCCTGTACATCATTTTTTACCGCAGAGCTGTGGGCCATTTTAGTAGCGATAAAATCTCTTTTTACCTTGAATGTTGGAGGTTTTGTTATTTTTTCAGACTCCAGAGCAGCTTTGTCAGCCCTTGAGGGCTGACAAAGCTGCACATCCAATAGTCTCAGAAATTTTCAACTGGCTCGTACTAGCAGCCCGTCGTGGGCACAGAATTTCTTTTTGTTGGGTACCAGCCCATGTCTCTGTTAAAGGGAACGAGAAGGCAGATGAGCTAGCTAAGACTGGCGCCTCACGTAAAGTCACTACCTGCCCCGTCCCTCACAGAGACCTGTTTCCCACAATTCGAGCTGCTATTTTTGTAGTTTGGCAAGAGAGATGGAATGCCAATAGAGCTACCTCCAAGATGGGTGCAATTACCGCAAGAGCTGTGAGCCCCTGGTCTTATGCGCACGTCCAAGGCCGCTGCCGTGAGACAGCATTGGCCCGTCTACGGACGGGCCATACCCGCCTCACCCACGGTTTCCTCATGTCCCGGGGAGTTGAGCCCTATTGTGATGATTGCTTAGTTCCCCTGACTGTGCGGCACTTGCTGGTCGAGTGCCCCAGTCTGAGGGAATTGCGAGAGCAGTACCTCGCCCAGTGTCGGGGCAGAGATGGGAGTTTCTCTCTCTCTCTCTGGTGCTGGGGGAGGAGGCACTCTCCCTGGGACATGAAGTGTTAAAATTCCTACAGGAAAGTGACTTTCTCCACCTCCTGTAGATTTATTTTTCCTTTTATGTAGTATTTAGGTAGCTTTTTATTTTTTAGTGTTTTTAGTACGGTGCCAAATGACCTCGATGTTGCGGCACCATGATCTATTGTCACCAATCAATCAATCAATCAATCTCTCTGTCTCTCTCTCTCTCTCTCTCTCTCTCTCTCTCTCTCTCTCTCTCTCTCTCTCTCTCTCTCTCTCTCTCTCTCTCTCTCTCTCTCTCTCTCTCTCTCTCTCTCTCTCTCTCTCTCTCCCTCCCTCCCTCCCTCCCTCCCTCCCTCCCTCCCTCCCTCGCTCTCTCTCTCTCTCTCTCTCTCTCTCTCTCTCTCTCTCTCTCTCTCTCTCTCTCTCTCTCTCTCTCTCTCTCTCTCTCTCTCTCTCTCTTTCTCTCAGGGTGTCCAGTGCATCCTCACCTTCTAATTAGCCTCCACAGGTGACTCAGGTAACAACAGGTGTACTTCAAGCTAAGGTGAGTGTATATTATTATTATTATTTATTTATTTAATTTTTTTTTTTTTAATTTCCTTCCTTGTTCGTAATTTTATTGATATTTGTAGAAAATAATTTAGTTTTTTTATTTTGTTTTGTTTGTTTTCATTAAGTATATATTTTTTATGGTCATATTATTATTATTGTTATTTATATATTTATTTTCCTTCTCTCTATATGTATAAAGTCAATGATAATAATAATAATAATAACTAATAATAATATGTAGTTTATATATTTATTTCGTTTGTCTCAATTGAATATATTGTTGATATCATTATTATTATTATCATTATCATTATTATTATCATTATTATTATCATTATTATTTATCTTACAGGCTGAGTTGAAGTCTTTTAGCCGAAGTTTCACTGACACAAGTTGACGAGACCTTCGTGATGAGTCCGGAAGAGAGAGAAAAAAAATCACATTGCGTAAGTAGATATATTTTGTACTAAAAGCTTTTGTTTAAATTCAAATGAACATACAATACAATACAATACAATACAATACAATACATCAACACTAACATGCACAGCCCCCAAATGTCATCCCATTACTAGCTGGGACTGCCAGGGTATTGCTCCTTCAACAGTCTTATGCCGTGTCATCCCCCATTGGAACTCCCTCCCCCATTGCACACTTTAAATACAAGTTAGCGCGCACACTCCATCACTCCCTGTTCTGAATGATCTTAGTAAGTTTCCTCGTTGCCTCCAAACTACAGTTACCAAACCAACATAACATTCACAACCACATAACCGATTCAATAATTGCACAATGAAATAAGTCCATCGTCTTATTATTGATTCTAAGTTTGCTTAATTTCTGCAAGAAGTCCATCCTAGAGTTTAATGTTGAAGGACAAGATGGAAGAGAAAGGAACACTGGATCTAGTTTCAGACATCAACTCTATGAAAGTAGGGGAAGGAGGGAAGGAAGAAGTGTAGAAAAAGAGGGAGAGGGAGAGGAAGGAAGATGGGAAGAGGGAGATAAGAAGCGAAAGGGTTTTTAAGAGAGAGAGGAGGAAGAAGGAAGGGGAGGGAAGAGTGAGAGAGAGAGAGAGAGATGGAATTCAATTAGATGAAAGGAAAGAGAGAAAATTGGGCTTAATAAAGAGAGGGAGAGAGAGAGAGAGAGAGAGAGAGAGGTAACCGACCCCCCCAAACCTCTCCAAGCTTACTTAGGGACAGAACACCTTACCTGTTCAGCTTATTTCCTTGTGTAATCAAACAATATATAATTATTTCCCTGCTGGAGAGGACAATATCTATAACCTTTTTGTCAATCTATCCTTGTAATAATGTCCACTAATTCATATTTCTATTACTTTATCTTGAATCATCATAACTTTTTACAATTTCAAAACCTTACTTATATATCGGAGGAAAACGTGAAGATTCTTGCTAACTATAAAAGTTCTCAATGGCTGACTGATTTGCAGAGGAACCAAGTCTTGTGAGGCTCCGAGATTATTATTATTATTATTATTATTATTATTATTATTATTATTATTATTATTATTATTATCATTATTATGTGGTGTTGCAATTTGAGATACTGGGAGGAGTCCAGCCCCGGAGAGATGAAAGATACAAGGAAAAAAGGCCGAACTATGGAAAAGCAAACTTTACGGACTTGAGGACTTTTTTTACCGAAGCTGATTGGAGACCATTTAGGGAGACAAAAAATATAGAAAAGAAGTATGAGTGTTTTTTGGACATTTACAGGGAGGCTATAGAGAAATTTGTACATAAATTCAGAGTTAAAGAGAAATGGAGGAAAGACTGATTTAACAAAAGATGTGAGAGTGCGAAAAAGAAAAGAGACGACGCATGGAGGAAGTATAGAAAGAGAATGGATAATTTATCAAGAAATGAATATCCAAGAGCTAGGAACGACTACGTAAAGACCCGGAGGGAAGAAGAAAGAAATTTTGAAAAATCCATAATAGATAAATGTAAAGAGGAACCCAAATTATTTTATAGATTTGTTAATGGAAAATTGAAACAAAGAGAAGGAATTGATAAAATTAAAGTGTCAAATACTGTGTATGAGGATCCAAAGATGCAAGCTGAAATTATGAACAAGTGTTTTCAAGGAGTCTTTACAAAAGAAAAGGAATTTAATAACATTGAAGGAGTAAAAAGGCAAACAACTTTGAGCAATATAGTAACGAATGAGCAGGAAATACTGAAAATGCTAGAAAGCCTAGTTGTTAGAAAAGCAGAGGGACCAGATGGAGTCTCCAATTGGATACTGAAGGAATGCCGTCATCAACTGGTAGATATATTGCATGATATGATAATGTGCTCTGTAAGGAAAGGAAAAATACCCAGGGAATGGAAACAAGTAACCATTGTACCTATATACAAGGGAGGTAGTAAGGAAGATCCACTGAATTATAGACCAGTGTCTCTAACCAGTCTTGTGGGCAAGCTCTGTGAAAGAATCATCAAAGAAAGATGGGTGGCATATTTGGAAAAGAATGAGATAGTTTCTGAGAGACAATTCGGATTTAGAAGTGGAAGCTCATGTGTTTCCAACTTATTATGCTTCTACTCAAGGGTGATAGACATAATACAGGAAAGAGATGGGTGGGTTGACTGTGCTTACTTGGACTTAAAGAAAGCATTTGATAAGGTGCCACACACAAGACTTGTGGAAATTGAAATATGAGGGAGGTTAGGTTATTGTTAGGTTAGGTTAAGTTATTGTTAAGTTATGTTATTGTTAAGTTAGGTTATGTTAGATTAGGTTAGGTTAAGTTATTGTTAAGTTAAGTTAAGTTATGTTATGTTAAGTTATTGTTATGTTATGTTAAGTTATTGTTATGTTATGTCTCTCTCTCTCTCTCTCTCTCTCTCTCTCTCTCTCTCTCTCTCTCTCTCTCTCTCTCTCTCTCTCTCTCTCTCTCTCTCTCTCTCTCTCTCTCTCTCTCTCTCTCTCCTTTCTTTGTCTTCTTTTCGTAGTCAATTTTTGCATTTTCTCCTTCCTTATCCTTTAATTCTTCTTTATTCCCTTCTCCTCCTATTCCTTCCTTCGTTCCTACAATTCCTTCATTCGTTCCTCCTTCCTCTCTTCCTTTCTCTCTTTTGACATATCTGGAAATAAAGGAATTAATGGGTTTTTAGACTTATTTATGGATTTAGTTTATTTATCCATGGTTATTTATGGTTATTTGAGTTATTTTATGTTTTTATTTATGTTGTATTTAAGGAAATAGTTTTCCTGGGAATGTTTTGGCTCAGTTTTGTTATTGTTGACTTCGGTTGAGTTTTCACATCTCGGGCCAATATTTTACTTAAAAACTATTAATATGTTTACTTCTATATACCTGTTTTGTGTGTAAATAGGTGTGATGTTATCTAATAATGTTTTTTTTTATGTACAAATTAGTTTTTATATATGATTTTTGCATTATTTTAAATTGGTTTATCTCGGCTTTTTTTAATTCATAACTCAAAAAAAAAAAATACACCACGCACACTCAGACAAATGATTAAAATAAGTAAAATAGAATTAAAAACATTATTAAACACATGAATTAACACTGTTAACTAAGTTTATATATAAGTTAAAACACCCATTCAAGTTTAATCGTAATCTTAGTTCAAATCCAAGTTTAACACCCTAATACCAGCTCAAATCCAAGTTTAACCTTCTATTATAAGTTAAAATCAAAGTTTAACTTCTTAATCTAAGTTTAAATCCAAGTTTATACTCTAATTTCGTCTAAATTATTTTTATCCTAACCTCTCTGAGTTCATGGTTGAGTCTGATTTAAGATGGCCGCCAATGGAGTAAAAGGACCTCCTAAGGGTGGATACGTCCTTATTAACTTCACCAGGATACCCGCGAGGACCTATTTTAATGGTAAGGGAATGGGCGTGAAGGTGGGCGTGGCTGTGGGCGGTGGGCATAGTTAAAGGGTGTTTGTATGTGTGTGTGTACGTTTTTCTGTGTATTTTGGTGTTGTAGGTTTATATGGCATTGTTTTAGGTTATAATTTAATGGGCGTGGTCGTGTACGTGATGTGGGCGTGGTTAGAGTGTGAAATAAAGGTGTTTGTATGTACGTGTGTGTGTTCGGCAAAATGTTACATCTACACCTGAATGCACTTGGATATAAATAACACACTTTTCATATAGATTTTGATCCATTACGAATGATTTTGATATTCATTTCCGTCGCAAATGTATATATGATAAGATATCCTTATCACCCCCAACAAGCCTGGGGACTTGTGGGTGTGTGGGGTTCTTTGGGTGTGTGTGTGTGTGGGGGGGGGTGGGGGGTGGGAAGACGAAATACAATGATTTACGCTATAAACAAGGTGACAGAATCATTAACATAACCTAACAATGACCTAGTGACGAACACGCAATGCACTGATGGTTACAAAACCTGGCGTGTGGCTACGAAAAAAAATGTCGTCTGCATCTCGCCCAACAAGGATAGGTAGACGGTGGCGAGCGGACGCAAGTTGTTTTGGTCTGACAGCTGTGACGTAGTTCCCTATTACTGGTTCTGTTTTTGTCACTACAACCATATTCTGAGTGCCTCCACTGCATGCCTGCAATCAACTTATACCTCATGAGCTGCTTGCCTGCTTCAAGCTTTGTCAATACCTGTTGGGTTGTACTGGACTTTGTTGTGATTGGACTCAAGGTATGGTACAGTCTCGAGGCCGGGGCCGGGGGTGGTGTTAACCCTCCACCCCTCCAGGACTCTGCCCAACAGGATGTCACCCCTGCTATGCGCCCTTCCCCTAGTCCAGAAGTTATTTATGATTCTAAGAATATGGCAGATCTATTTGCATGTTGTTTCTCTGCAGTGTATGGTGTCCATTCAGCAGATAATCCTGCACCACATCAGCAGTTTAATGGCTGTATTACTGATCTAAATATCTCCATTAACGATGTTATTAATGTACTGGGTGTCCTTAATCCTTCATCCTCCATGGGTCCAGATGAATTACACCCTTGCTTACTTAAAGAATGTAACAATGTTCTGGCATATCCATTATTTAACATTTTCTTTACTTCTTACAATACTGGCACTCTCCCACAGATTTGGAAAGAATCTTTGATTGTACCCATTTACAAAAAAGGTTCTCGTTATGATCCTCTCATGTATAGGCCTATCTCTTTAACATGAGTCTGTGCAAAAAGTATGGAACGCATCATTACTAAACACATTTATGACTTTATTGATAACAAGGAACTTTTGAATCGTGATCAATTTGGCTTTAGACCAGGCAGATCTACAGAAGACCAACTTCTTATTACCTATAATGACGTTTTGAATTGGTTAGACCAGGGATCCAATGTTGACCTTATCCTGTTTGATTTCTCAAAAGCCTTTTCATGTAGTGTGCCATGATATTCTCATAACTAAATTATACAACATTGCTATAAAGGATCATATACTGGGATGGATAAATAATTTTCTACATAACCTAAAAATGAGAGTTTAGGTAAATCAGCAGTACAGTGACTCCCATGAAGTTAGGAGCGGAGTTCCTCAGGGATCTGTTCTCGGCCCACTCTTATTTCTTGTATATGTCAATTATTTAACTCATAATATAAATTCGATAACAAAAATTTATGCAGATGACCTCAAGCTATATATCAGTATTAGACTGGACACTCCTCAAAACATCACTGATACCATAACGGCCGGCCAACATGACATTAATACCCTTGCTGATGTTGCTAAATCCTGGGGTCTTTCCATGAACCCAAATAAATGTGTATTACTTAGATTTGGTGCAACACCAATCCCATGGGAGCAACTTGGTTTATCGGGTCAGTACTACTTGGATGGTTCATCTATCCCACAAAAAAATTCAGCCTCTGACCTGGGAGTCCTGATTGATACAACACTTAAATTCCATCACCATATTTCTAACCTTGCTCACCGCGCTGGTGGACTTTCTAACACTATCTTGAGAGCCACTGTTAATCCCAAATCTTCTTTTATGATTCCTCTCTATATATCTCCTATACGTCCCATATTGGAGTATTCCTCATCTCTTTGGAACTAGGCTATATAGGCAATGTCAAGTTGTTGGAGTCAGTAGAGAGACGGTGGACCAAGGTTATCCGGGGATTGGATAACTTGAACTATGCTCAACGGTTAAGGGCTCTTAACTTGTATTCTGTTAAAGGCAGACTAATTAGGCAATGATTTAATCAAATATTGGCAAATTTTTCATAATTCATGTGTGCTGACCCCTGATGATCTATTTGTTCCTCAGACTTATGCTGCTACTAGGGGTCACCCATTTAAAATTGCAGTCACAAGATGCCGGCTTGATTTGTGAAAGAGGTTCTTAAATTTCAGATTAGTGAACCTTTGGAATTCATTGCCGGCCTCAGTGGTCTGCTTAGAAGGTCTTGCCTCATTCAAATTTGCACTTACATCTCACCTTAGTGACCTTCTATTTGATTTTTACTAGTCCCCTGTTACTTTGGCCATCCATGTACTCCATGTTCTCTATTTTCTTATTTTTATTATAACAAGCTGCTTATGGTGCACCTTCCAACCCTTTCATAACATTGCTTTCTTTCCGTACTATATCTTTTTTGGGGTTGGCGCACCAGCAGTGTGTGGCTTCCTCGGTCCCTACACGAAGACATTATTATTATCATTATTCTTATTGTTATTATTATCTTTATCACTAATTCTCCCTCCCCCCCCCATACAGGCAGGAAGACATAGAGATGAGGCGTGGCAGGCTGGCCATACAACCTTTACTGTTTGCTGAGAGGGACCGAGAATTCCTCAAGCAGATACGAAGGAACAGGGATGAAGAGGTCAGGGTGTGTGTGTGTGTGTGTGACCAAAACATACCCTAACACACCCCAGAAACACCCAAACACACACTTTTAACACACTTTCACAGGTCAACACACCCCAAGTACACACTTTTAAAACACCCTAACACCCCCATTTGTATATATGTGTGTGTGTGTGTTTTTGTACAACATTTATGTGTGTATGTATGTATATATGTTTGTGTATTAATTAGGTTGCCTGTTTTATCAATTGTATGTATATATGCATCGGCTCAGATTCACACGAGACATTTTTAGTGGTCAGTGGCCGCTACAAAAATATTCCACCACAAAAAAATGGTCGCTACAAAAAGTGTTGAGTAGATACACCTTACACATGAACCACAGATGAGGTCAGTGTCATGATGGAGTGTGTGGCAGGGTGACAGGGTGGCAGGGTGGTAGTGACTGCAAGTGGCTCGTAGTGTGGTCGGGTAATGGTTCCGTGCGCCACTAACCACTATTTTTTGGTCGCTACTAAAAAGTGGTCCGTGTGGATACAGTTATATACAGTTGACCTTCAATCTAATGTACTAATGCTGATGGAACCCTGTCCGTTAGTGTCAAAAGTCTTCAAATTGCATAAAAAAGTAATAGCAATAATAATAGTAATAGTAGTAGTATTCTATCCCTACCAAATAGAAGTAATACTAGTAGTAGTAGTAATAGTAATAATAGTAATCGTACAGTCAACCTTCAATTCCATGTAGTAATGCTGATGGAACCGTGTCCGTTAGTGTGAAAAGTCTGTTGTTTGGTTAATACTTACACAGTTCTACCTACGCGCCCACCCACCTACCTGACTTTATTTTACACTAAAGGACTTAAGTGGGTTGACAGAATCCATTAAATTGAGGTCCATTGAAGCAAGCGTTGACTGTATGTGTGTGTTTGACTACTAAAAAATGTCTTGTTTGTACCCAGCCTAAGATCTAATATTTTATTCATGATTATGTAACTTTGTATGTTGATAAATGACTGTATATACTATACTTACACACACACACACACACACACACACACACACACACACACACACAAACACACACTTTTAACATACTTTTATATACTTTTACACACTTTAACACACTTAAAAACACCCCAAAACACACTTTCACATAGTTTCACACCCCAAAACACACCCCAAAACACACCCTAACACACACCCAAACACACCCTAACACACCCCAAAACACACCCAAACACACCCAAACACACCCCAAAACACACCCTAACACACCCCAAAACACACCCTAACACACCCCAAAAACACACCCTAACACACCCCAAAACACACCCTAACACACCCCAAAACACACCCTAACACACCCCAAAACACACCCTAACACACCCCAAAACACACCCTAACACACCCCAAAACACACCCTAACACCCCAAAACACATCCTAACACACCCCAAAACACACCCTAACACATCCCAAAACACACCCTAACACACCCCAAAACACACCCTAACACATCCCAAAACACACCCTAACACATCCCAAAACACACCCTAACACATCCCAAAACACACCCTAACACACCCCAAAACACATCCTAACACATCCCAAAACACACCCTAACACACCCCAAAACACATCCCAAAACACACCCTAACACACCCCAAAACACACCCAACACCCCAAAACACACCCTAACACACCCCAAAACACACCCTAACACACCCCAAAACACACCCTAACACACCCCAAAACACACCCTAACACACCCCAAAACACACCCTAACACATCCCAAAACACACCCTAACACACCCCAAAACACACCCTAACACATCCCAAAACACACCCTAACACACCCCAAAACACACCCTAACACATCCCAAAACACACCCTAACACATCCCAAAACACACCCTAACACACCCCAAAACACATCCTAACACATCCCAAAACACACCCTAACACACCCCAAAACACATCCTAACACATCCCAAAACACACCCTAACACACCCCAAAACACACCCTAATACACCCCAAAACACACACCCCAACACACCCCAAAACACACCCTAACACACCCCAAAACACACCCTAACACACACCCAAACACCTAGACACACACTTTTTACAAACTTTTACACCCTTTCATAACCCAAAACACACTTTTAACACACTTTCACCCGTCAAATCACAATTTCACCCACCAAAACCCACCCCAACACACTTTTAACACCCCCTGTACTGAGAATGTCTCGGTATCTCCTCCAGAAAGTTATTTATGACTAGATTTTATTTTTGTTATTCAGAGGGTAATATAAGCTTGATAATATGTATAATTAAAATATGTATTTGTGTATATTGCTGTTGTGGTCATTCAAAAGGATAATTTGTATGTGACCTGTCAGAGGTGGTGACGTGGCGACCTCCCGCACTCACCAACTCAGTAGTTGTCTGACGCTGGCTCTGTACGCTGGCCAGCTGTGATGGGTTAACCGGGCACTTTGGGATTTAGAAAATACGCCTGTTATCTGGTTATGTGGGTAAGTCACGTATATTCATTATAATTACCAGATATTGAATGTTGTATATAATAACTGAACTATGTGGAATTATTACTGGTAGCCTGTGTGAGATTGCTTATGTATTTGATGCTTTTGTAGACGTTAGCATTCAGTATCAGTGTTAATGTAGGCCTTGCGTTGCAGTGTGTTGCAGTGTTGCGGTTGGAGCAGTGAGACTCGTGTTGGTCACCAGTGCCATGATAATGGAGGCAGTGTGTAAGTTTTATACGGTTTGGATGTGAAAATGTTTTATTCTTTTGGTGGAATATATCATTACAGTGAGTATTTTCAGTGGCGATTAGGTTCAAATCCTATTGACCATGTTCACAGGTTGGACCCTACAATAGAGGAGTGACTTCCGGTGCTATTTCCATCTCCTGGTGAAACACACCCTAACGCACCCTATCCCCCTACAGGAGAAGGTGATGGCTAACGTAGAGGGTTGGGAGGTGGGGACATACCACGCTGACCCCAAAGAAAAGTTTATGGACCCAGTGATTCAAGATTATTTCGCCCACGGACCGTCCAAGAATTATGTGGACAGCGCGCTCTCTTCTCTTTCTATACCTAAAGTTGGAATGATTTTGTATATAAACTGAACTAAATTGAACTTATATTCCTCCTTCTATAGTTCAAGTTTAATTATATTGTTCCTTCAACCCCTAAACATAACTAAATTGAACTTAAATTCCTCCTACAATAGTTAAAAGTTTAATTATTTTGTATTTATATTAATTTTTCTATACTAAATTGAAGTTGAATTGCTTTTTCTATGACTAAAGTGTGAGTTGTATGACACACTCAGGTGTCAGCCCTTCCACACCCTCCTGACCAGTGTGACACCCTGGAATCACAGTCCTTTGTCACCCTTTCCAAGCCTGAGTCTCTAGATCAGTGGTTCCCAAACTGCGGGTCATGACCCTCAAAGGGGTCGTGAGCCTTTTTCTGGGGGTCATGGAGGGTCCAAGACTTTGAAAAAAATTTTTATGTTATATAGTGATTTTTGTTAGTTCTTCTATATTTAAAGTTTAAGTTTAAGTGTAGTGTTGCCTACTTGGCAGACGTGTTCGAAGCTTTGAATGGACTCAACCGGCAACTACAGGGCCCAGACACCACCATCATAATGCACACCATCATAATGCCTGAGCTAGACTCGTGTGGTCCTGTCTCTGTATCTACATAGATCCAATTTTTCCTTCAGTTTATGCACACTAATCACTTCAATAACTTCTTTCCAACTGTTCCATGCATCTATACTTGTATGTGGAAAGCTATATTTCTTTGTGTTATTCAAGCATCTGTTGGAACCCGCAAGCAGTACTTCCAACGCAGACAACACTCCTGACCAAGGAACAAAGGACAGACAGGAATAAAGAGCACGACACCTAATCCTATGGGGATCGGAAGCCATAAGAGTACATGTAGATAACCCATAGCAGGCCTTGGTAACCTGGCCGTAAGTCACGTTGGTCACAGGGTGTTGCAATGAATACGCCCCCGTGATCCGACCAGACTCCGGTGAGTTAGGAGCAACGAGAAGGCAGAAGCTTACCACCACTCGTCTAGAGCAGAACAACTTTGAACAACCTCTCTTAGACCCAAAACCTACCTGACGCTCACCTCATACGAAGACAAGACTAAACAAGTCCACAGAACCAGAAGAAGTATAAGAGAGCCCAAGAGGATTATCAAGAATAAGGATATAAGAAGGAAGAAGAGTCCTTATAAGAAGAATACAAGAAATACTTGAGAAGAGGACCAGCCAGGACAAGACGGTACAAACGGACATGTTGCTCATTGTCGTGAGTAGAAGCTGAGAGTCGGGTTAAGGTTGTGTAAATAATTGCCAAAGGTCTAAGAGGTACGAGTAGGATTTAGTTATGATATAGGATATATGTTATAGGTTCATTGTGAGTAATAGGACGTTTATTATATAACGGGTATTACAAATAGAATTGATTGCTAATAGTGCAATACGTACTATTATATATAAGAATAAATATAGAGACAGCATAACCTTTTATAACCCTGAACTCACGTACTGAAGAGAAACGTTATCTGTTACCTTAACCTTCCATAGGATATTGTCTTTGGGATTCTTGAGGTAAATACCAAGATCCTACTAAAGTTATATTCCAGTAAATTACACATTACCTAATGATAAAGTAAAGTAATTAATATTGGAAGGTGGGGGCACTACACGTCTTCCCTTTTTTCATTTCCTCTTGTGGCCTCTTGTATAAGCAGCTTCTTCCTTTGATAGTATATTCATATCTGTTTTATCCATTCCATTTAACAGTTTGTATACTGGTATCAGGTCACCTCTTTCCCTTCTTTCCTCAAGTGTGTGTGTGTGTGTGTGTGTGTGTGTTTTAAGTGTGTGTGTGTGTTTATAATCTTGTAAATTTTTTCTTTCTTCTTTCTATCTCTTCCTCTCGTTATTATTATTGTAGCTATTTTCTTCATCTCTCTCTCTCTCTCTCTCTCTCTCCTCTCTCTCTCTCTCTCTCTCTCTCTCTCTCTCTCTCTCTCTCTCAGGGTGTCCAGTGCATCCTCACCTTCTAATTAGCCTCCACAGGTGACTCAGGTAACAACAGGTGTACTTCAAGCTAAGGTGAGTGTATATTATTATTATTATTTATTTATTTAATTTTTTTTTTTTTTATTTCCTTCCTTGTTCGTAATTTTATTGATATTTGTAGAAAATAATTTAGTTTTTTTATTTTGTTTTGTTTGTTTTCATTAAGTATATATTTTTTATGGTCATATTATTATTATTGTTATTTATATATTTATTTTCCTTCTCTCTATATGTATAAAGTCAATGATAATAATAATAATAATAATAACTAATAATAATATGTAGTTTATATATTTATTTTGTTTGTCTCAATTGAATATATTGTTGATATCATTATTATTATTATCATTATCATTATTATTATCATTATTATCATCATTATTATTTATCTTACAGGCTGAGTTGAAGTCTTTTAGCCGAAGTTTCACTGACACAAGTTGACGAGACCTTCGTGATGAGTCCGGAAGAGAGAGAAAAAAAATCACATTGCGTAAGTAGATATATTTTGTACTAAAAGCTTTTGTTTAAATTCAAATGAACATACAATACAATACAATACAATACATCAACACTAACATGCACAGCCCCCAAATGTCATCCCATTAATAGCTGGGACTGCCAGGGTATTGCTCCTTCAACAGTCTTATGCCGTGTCATCCCCCATTGGAACTCCCTCCCCCATTGCACACTTTAAATACAAGTTAGCGCGCACACTCCATCACTCCCTGTTCTGAATGATCTTAGTAAGTTTCCTCGTTGCCTCCAAACTACAGTTACCAAACCAACATAACATTCACAACCACATAACCGATTCAATAATTGCACAATGAAATAAGTCCATCGTCTTATTATTGATTCTAAGTTTGCTTAATTTCTGCAAGAAGTCCATCCTAGAGTTTAATGTTGAAGGACAAGATGGAAGAGAAAGGAACACTGGATCTAGTTTCAGACATCAACTCTATGAAAGTAGGGAAGGAGGGAAGGAAGAAGTGTAGAAAAAGAGGGAGAGGGAGAGGAAGGAAGAGGGAGATAAGAAGGGAAAGGGTTTTTAAGAGAGAGAGGAGGAAGAAGGAAGGGGAGGGAAGAGTGAGAGAGAGAGAGAGATGGAATTCAATTAGATGAAAGGAAAGAGAGAAAATTGGGCTTAATAAAGAGAGGGAGAGAGAGAGAGAGAGAGGTAACCGCCCCCCCCAAACCTCTCCAAGCTTACTTAGGGACAGAACACCTTACCTGTTCAGCTTATTTCCTTGTGTAATCAAACAATATATAATTATTTCCCTGCTGGAGAGGACAATATCTATAACCTTTTTGTCAATCTATCCTTGTAATAATATCCACTAATTCATATTTCTATTACTTTATCTTGAATCATCATAACTTTTTACAATTTCAAAACCTTACTTATATATCGGAGGAAAACGTGAAGATTCTTGCTAACTATAAAAGTTCTCAATGGCTGACTGATTTGCAGAGGAACCAAGTCTTGTGAGGCTCCGAGATTATTATTATTATTATTATTATTATTATTATTATTATTATTATGTGGTGTTGCAATTTGAGATACTGGGAGGAGTCCAGCCCCGGAGAGATGAAAGATACAAGGAAAAAAGGCCGAACTATGGAAAAGCAAACTTTACGGACTTGAGGACTTTTTTTACCGAAGCTGATTGGAGACCATTTAGGGAGACAGAAAATATAGAAAAGAAGTATGAGTGTTTTTTGGACATTTACAGGGAGGCTATAGAGAAATTTGTACATAAATTCAGAGTTAAAGAGAAATGGAGGAAAGACTGGTTTAACAAAAGATGTGAGAGTGCGAAAAAGAAAAGAGACGACGCATGGAGGAAGTATAGAAAGAGAATGGATAATTTATCAAGAAATGAATATCCAAGAGCTAGGAACGACTACGTAAAGACCCGGAGGGAAGAAGAAAGAAATTTTGAAAAATCCATAATAGATAAATGTAAAGAGGAACCCAAACTATTTTATAGATTTGTTAATGGAAAATTGAAACAAAGAGAAGGAATTGATAAAATTAAAGTGTCAAATACTGTGTATGAGGATCCAAAGATGCAAGCTGAAATTATGAACAAGTGTTTTCAAGGAGTCTTTACAAAAGAAAAGGAATTTAATAACATTGAAGGAGTAAAAAGGCAAACAACTTTGAGCAATATAGTAACGAATGAGCAGGAAATACTGAAAATGCTAGAAAGCCTAGTTGTTAGAAAAGCAGAGGGACCAGATGGAGTCTCCAATTGGATACTGAAGGAATGCCGTCATCAACTGGTAGATATATTGCATGATATGATAATGTGCTCTGTAAGGAAAGGAAAAATACCCAGGGAATGGAAACAAGTAACCATTGTACCTATATACAAGGGAGGTAGTAAGGAAGATCCACTGAATTATAGACCAGTGTCTCTAACCAGTCTTGTGGGCAAGCTCTGTGAAAGAATCATCAAAGAAAGATGGGTGGCATATTTGGAAAAGAATGAGATAGTTTCTGAGAGACAATTCGGATTTAGAAGTGGAAGCTCATGTGTTTCCAACTTATTATGCTTCTACTCAAGGGTGATAGACATAATACAGGAAAGAGATGGGTGGGTTGACTGTGCTTACTTGGACTTAAAGAAAGCATTTGATAAGGTGCCACACACAAGACTTGTGGAAATTGAAATATGAGGGAGGTTAGGTTATTGTTAGGTTAGGTTAAGTTATTGTTAAGTTATGTTATTGTTAAGTTAGGTTATGTTAGATTAGGTTAGGTTAAGTTATTGTTAAGTTAAGTTATGTTAAGTTATTGTTATGTTATGTTAAGTTATTGTTATGTTATGTTAAGTTATTGTTATGTTATTGATAAGTTATGTTATGTTATTGTTAAGTTATATTATGTTATGTTCATATAATCATTACCTTCCACCTTTGCTCTACAGAGAGTTAGGTTAAGTTAGGTTATTGTCAGGTTAGGTTATTGTTAGGTTAGGTTAAGTTATTATTAAGTTAAGTTATGTTATTGTTATGTTATTGTTAAGTTATGTTATGTTATGTTCATGTAATCATTACCTTCCACCTTTGCCTTACAGAGGGATGATTACACTAACGAAAAAACTGGTCCAACAATGGCAGCGTGACAGATGAACCACCCAAGAAACGCATCTCAATTAGGGACCAACTGCTTGTTAAGGAGGTGTGTGTGTGTGTGTGTGTGTGTGTGTGTGTGTGTGTGTGTGTGTGTGTGTGTCTGTTTACAGACTAATTATTGTATTATATTGTTAAGTGTATAATAATAATGATAATAATAATAATAATAATGTGTTTTCTAGGTTCATGAAAGCTGCAAATAGTGTTTCATCTTTCCCTTATTACTTCTCTAACATCCCACCACTCCTAACCTAACCTATTATTATTACTATTATTACCTAACCTAACCTATTAAATTATTATTACTATTATTACCTAACCTAACCTATTATTATTACTATTATTACCTAACCTAACCTATTATTATTACTATTATTACCTAACCTAACCTAACCTATTGTTATTACTATTATTACCTAACCTAACCTATTATTATTACTATTATTACCTAATCTAACAACCTATTATTATTTATATTATTACTATTATTACCTAACCTATTATTATTACTATTTTTACTATTATTACCTAACCTTAACCTAACCTAACCTAAGCTAACGTTTGATTCAGGTGAGTGAGATGGAGTCCAACCTGCCTGAGGGTTGTGTGGCTCAGTTTGATGACCCCGACACCTTGCACTACTTCAGGCTAGTGGTCACCCCCCCTGAAGGGTACTGGTGGGGGGGCGTGTTTGTATTCAAGGTCAATGTACCAGAGGAGTATAATATTGCGGTGAGTGTGTGTGTGTACGTGCTGGAATTTTTTTGTTTATGTTGCTCTTGCATATAGTCCTTTTTGGTTTCTTCTTGTGTCCTCTGTGTATTTACCTAGTTGTATATTACAGGGTTCGAGCAGGGCTCATAGTGCCCTGTCTCCATATCTAAATTTATCCAACCTTTCCTTGAATATATGTACATTATCTGCTGTAACGATCTCTTCACTCAAGCCATTCCACACATCCACGGTTCTATGTGGGAAACTAAACTTCTTAATGTTCCTTAGACATTGACTCTTCCCGATCTTCTTGGAATGCCCCCTCGTCCGTCTATTTCCATCTTCCTTCAGCATCACCAACTCATATGTCAATTTTTTCCATGTGATTTACTATTTTATACATCGTTATTAAATCTCCTCTCTCTCTTCTTTCTTGCAAAGTCAGCAGTCCCATTTCCTTTAGTCTTTCTTCATAGGTAAGGTCTTTCATCTCTGGTACCATCTTTGTAGCTGTCCTCTGAATTCTCTCTAACTTTCTAATATCCTTCTTCATGTGTGGAGACCACACAACCGCTGCATACTCAAGTCTGGGTCTTATCATAGTGGTTATGATTTTCTTCATCATGCTCATATCCATGTAACTGAATGCCAGTCTTATATTCGTTAGTGTCCTATATGTTGAGGCAAATATCTCACTTATATGTTTATCAAATGATAGGTTGTCCTGAATAATTACTCCCAGGTCTTTCTCTTCTCTGCTCTTCATTATAATTTCTTCCCCCATTTTATAGTCCCATGTCGGTCTTCTGTAACTTTTACCCATTTCCATTACATGACATTTCTTTGCATTAAACTCTAATTTCCACTTTTGGCTCCACTCCCAGATCTTATCAATATCTCTTTGCAGCTCCAAACAGTCATCATTGCTCCTTATAATTCTTAACAGTTTCGCGTCATCTGCAAACAGATTTATGTAACTGCTTAGACCTTCTTGTACATCGTTTATATAAATTTGGAACATGATCGGTGCCAATACTGACCCCTGTGGCACGCCACTCGTTACTTTACTCCAACTCGATGAGGTGTCTCTGATCACAGCCCTCATTTCTCAGTCATTTAAATAGTCACTCATCCATTTCAAAATCGTTCCACTTAGTCCTCCTATGTTCTTCAACTTCCACAAGAGTCTCTTATGAGGCACTTTATCAAAAGTCTTTTTGATATCTAAATATACTGCATCCACCCATCCATCTCTTCCTTGTACTTCATCAATTACTCTCGTGTGTGTGTGTGTGTGTGTGTATTTACCTAGTTGTAGTATCTATATTTGTCTAGTTTTTCCTTCAGTTGATGTACATTCTTTCCTTCAGTTCATTCCAAGTATCTATATTTCTTTGCCATTATCACCTCTTCCTTCCTTCAGTCCATTCCAAGTATCTATATTTCTTTGCCATTATCACCTCTTCCTTCTTTCAGTTCATTCCAAGTATCTATATTTCTTTGCCATTAACACCTCTTCCTTCCTTCAGTTCATTCCAAGTATCTATATTTCTTTGGGGAAAACTGTACTTTTTTTTGTATCTTTCAAACAAATTCCTTGATGCAGTATTTTCTTGTGTTTCCTCAAATATCTAGGCTCTCCTTTTCTTGTTAATATTAGGTCTTTTCTATCTGTTTCCTTGAGGTTGTTAATTAATTTATATATTGTGATTAAGTCTCCTTTCTCTTCTTTCTTTCGTTGTTGTTAAATGCATTTCTTTTAATCTTTCCTCATATGTTAGGTCTTCCAATTCTGGCACCATCTTAGTTGTAATTCTCTGTATTCTGTGTGTGTGTGTTTACCTAGTTGTAGTATACACTCCTGTCTCCATATATATAGTTATACAGTTTTTCCTTCAGTTGATGTACATTCTTTGCCATTATCACCTCTTCCTTCAGTGTGTGTGTGTGTGTTGTATTTACCTAGATAGATAGATTTTATGAAAGGACAAACCATTATATACTAGTATTGACAAGTTGTAATGATGATGTATAAGTGTGTATTAGGTTGTATTGGGGTGTATAATGATAATAACGATAATAATAATAATAAAAATAACTATAATAAAAATAATAATAATAATAGTAATAATAATAGTAATAACAATGATAATAATAATAATAATAATAATAATAATAATAATGATAATGTACCATGTATTAGATAGTGTGTACTACCGCCCTATACTTTGATTTCCTGCCTTTCTAAAGCCTTTGAATCTGTCCTTAACAAGAAGATAATGAGGCATCTATCAGCTCACAACCTTCTCTCTGATTGCCAGTATGGTTTCCGTAAAGGCCGATCTACTGGTGATCTTCTTGCTTTCCTAACTGAATCTTGGTCATCCTCTTTTAGGGACTTCGGTGAAACCTTTGCTGTCGGCCTTGACATATCGAAAGCCTTCGATAGAGTCTGGCATAAATCTTTAATTTCTAAACTACCCTCCTACGGATTCTATCCTTCTCTCTGTACCTTCATCTCTAGTTTCCTTTCCGACCGGTCTATTGCTGCTGTAGTGGACGGTCATTGTTCTTCTCCTAAAACTATCAACAGTGGTGTTCCTCAGGGTTCTGTCCTATTACCCACTCTCTTTCTATTATTCATCAATGATCTCCTAAATCTGACTCAATGCCCTATCCACTCCTATGCTGATGACACCACCTTGCATTTTTCAACGTCGTACAACAGACGCCCAACCCAACAAGAATTAAATGACTCAAGGCGAGATGCTATAGGACGCTTAACTTCTGATCTTTCACTTGTTTCTGATTGGGGCAGAGCAAACCTAGTTTTGTTCAATGCCTCAAAAACTCAATTTCTACAACTATCTACTCGACATAACCTTCCAGATAACTATCCCCTCTTCTTCAATGACACTCAACTTCCCCTCTCCTCCACATTAAACACACTCGGTCTATCCTTTGCTAAAAATCTAAACTGGCAATTTCATATCTCTACTCTTGCTAAATCAGCTTCCAAGAAGTTAGGTGTCCTATGGCGTCTGCATCCATTTTTCTCTCCCTCTCAGCTGCTTGCTCTGTACAGGGGCCTTATCTGCCCATGGTATGGCTCACATGTCTGGGGGGGCTCAACTCACACAGCTCTTTTAAACAGGGTGGAGTCTAAAGCTTTTCGTCTCATCAACTCTCTTCCTCTGACTGACTGTCTTCACTCTTTAAGTCACCGCCGCAATGTTGCATCTTTATCTATTTTCCTGCTGACTGCTCTTCTCAACTTGCTAACTGCATGCCATGCCTAGGTAACATATGGTAACAGAGAGAGAGAGAGAGAGAGAGAGAGAGAGAGAGAGAGAGAAAGAGAGAGAGAAAGAATGACAAAAAGAAAATAAACAAAGAAAAAGAGACTATAATTAAGGTCATTCTAGTCATTTAATAATAAAGACAAAAGAATAATTACTTGTTTTTTTTATCCTTTCGAATAATTACGTTAAAATAATGATTAATAAAAATAATAGAAAATAAATAAATAAATAAAATAATATAATAGACGTAAATAATAATAAAATAAATATATAATTGACTTAAAACTAAAAATAATAATAATAATAATAATAATCACGTCATTAAATAATAATTATATTCTAAGTAAAACAATTATTCAACAACTAAATAATTAACGTAAAAAATATATAAAAAAAACTCATAAAAATAAATAAATAAATAATGAAAAAAAAAGAAAAAAAAAATCTAGTTTTTTATTATAAACTAAACTTAATAGTCATAAAAAACATTGAAAAAATTTACTATTATTTATATTATAATTACATCCTACTACTATAATTACCTTCAAGATTCACCTCACACCTTTCAACACCACCACCACACACCTGTCAACACCACCACCACACACACCTGTCAACACCACCACCACCACACACCTGTCAACACCACCACCACACACACCTGTCAACACCACCACCACACACCTGTCAACACCACCACCACCACACACTTGTCAACACCACCACCACCACACACTTGTCAACACCACCACCACCACACACTTGTCAACACCACCACCACCACACACTTGTCAACACCACTACCACCACACACCTGTCAACACCACCACCACCACACACTTGTCAACACCACCACCACCACACACTTGTCAACACCACCACCACCACCACACACCTGTCAACACCACCACCACCACCACACACCTGTCAACACCACCACCACCACCACACACCTGTCAACACCACACACACTTGTCAACACCACCACCACCACACACCTGTCAACACCACCAACACCACCACCACCACCACCCACCTGTCAACACCACCACCACCACACACACCTGTCAACACCACCACCACCACACACACCTGTCAACACCACCACCACCACACACATGTCAACACCACCACCACCACACCTGTCAACACCACCACCACCACACACTTGTCAACACCACCACCACCCCACACCTGTCAACACCACCACCACCACCACACACCTGTCAACACCACCACCACCAAACACCTGTCAACACCACCACCACCACACACTTGTCAACACCACCACCACACACACCTGTCAACACCACCATAACCACCACACACCTGTCAACACCACCACCACCACACACTTGTCAACACCACCACCACACAATAATAATAAAAAATAATAATAATATAAAAATAATAATAATAATAATGTAACTAAATAAATAAATAAATCTTGAAACAATAAATTTCAATTAAATATAAGGTCAAATTTTACATCTACACCAGAATGCATTTGGATATATATAAATAACACACTTTTCGTATAGATTTTGATTCAATTCGAATGATTTTGACATTCATTTCCGTCACAAATGTATATATATATAATAATACTTGGAGACTTGTGGGAATGTGGGGTTCTTGGCTAGACAAAATACAATGATTTACGCTATAAACAAGGTGCCAGAATCACTAACGTAACTTAACAATGATCTATTAACGAATGTACAATGCACTGACGGTCACACAAACTGGCGTGTGGCTACGAAAAAAGATGGCGTCTGCACCTCGCGCAACACCCGATTTTAGGTCTTCGAAAATATTTGATATTTTTTAAATCAACATAACATAACAAAACCTAAATTAACTCAACCTTAACCTATATTAACAAATAACATAACTTTTTTCAAACCAAACTTTACCTTACTTATTCCCACAAAGGTCTCACAGAAAACATTGAATATCTATCTAACTAACAATTTGCGACGGAAATGTAATTAAGAAAACCTTCTATCAATTCCCTAGAGTATTCAGGTAAAGATGTAAAATAATACCAAATATATATATATAATAAAAACAATATGGTTTAGAAGAAAAATAAATAAATAATAATAATTCCTACGACACGTATTCCTCTATATAGGAAACATTAATATAATCACCATTTGACCTTATTTCCCTTTAACTTACATAAATGATATCCTTCGTACGTGTCCTTGAAGTCCTTGAGTCCTTCCATGCAGGTGTAGGAGGCACAGGAGGTGATAATTAAGGAAATAATGAAGGAAATATGACAGCACTCCTTCCTCGGATGTAATGTAATGTCGGGGGATAGCCTTTCCTATCTCAAAAGGAGATAGAACAGTTACAAAGGATAGAGAACAGTGTGAGTCGTAAAATCCTGGGAGCTCCAAGATATGCACAAGGAGCAGCACTGAGGGGAGAGATAGGAATATCTAGAATGAAGGCAAGGATAATGGAAGGGCAGCTGAAGTACTTGCAGCACATTTTGAGGGGAGAAGGGAATATATTAATTGAGAGAGTGGTGGAAGAGATGAGAGTGCAGGGGACGAAGAATAGATGGATAAAAGGTTTAATGAAGGACAGAAAAATGATTGACATAAGAGGAAGTATGGTTACAAAAGAAGAGATTAGAAACAAAGTAAGAATGTGGGATACAAAAGTATGGAAGAAAGAATTGGACGATAAAACAAGTCTGAAATGGTATAAAGAATGGAGAAATGAAATGGGTGGCCAAGAAAGAGTGTATGATAACAGAGAAGCTTCAGTACTACTATTTAAGTGTAGAAGCAATACAATGAACTTGGCCGATAGGAAGAGGTTTAAAAATGAAGCTACTGAATGTATAATGTGTGGGCACTACAATGAAGATTTAAAACACTTCCTCCTGCACTGCCCAGCATACAGTCAAGAAAGAAGAAAAAACCCAACACTGCAGCAGCCCTACCAAGAAAATGAAGACCCTTTGATTGGCAACATCCTATATACCAACCACACCGCAGAAGAAAACAAAAAGATGTTATATAAATTTTGGCAGACAAGAAACAATAAAATAAAAGAATTAACACTTTAAAACTTATAAAACTTAAAACTTATAAAAGACCCAGACCGCAAAAAGTAAACATCAGGAAGTGCCGTTCAAAAGGCAATACTTCCGCCTTTCAACAGAACAGAACAGAACAGAACAGAACTTAGGTGTTGCTGGTCTTTTCTTTATTGCTTCCACTATATGACTTGTTCCAATTTCTTTTCTCTTATTTTCCAAAAGTTATATATTACAGTTTTTGTATTTTCAATGTCTCTTTTGTTTTCTAATTTATAAAGCACTTTTACTACTATCTCTTCTTTGTCTTGCTGGTACGGCTGCTGCAGTTTTTGTCCTGTTGAGACTCCTGTTCTCGTCCGTTACATTTCTCCTCCATTATCTTACTATACTCTCTCATCTTCCTCATCATCTTATCATTTCTCTGCGTTATCTTCCTTGAGTTTGTTCGCCTCCTCTATGTTCTTCTTCACTTTGGTGCAGCACTCCCCACAAAACCACACCTTCATTTCTCCCCTCTCTAGTGCTCTGAACAATTGCTGTCCCACCTTTTCACACCCCTTGCATGGTACCAAAGGTTACAGTCGTCGCACTGGATCCCTTCATCTTCCTCGTTCACCTTCTTCAGGCAATGTATACACTCGTCCCGGCGGCGGGGTAAACTTCCTTTCTTCCTCTCCTTTTACTAGGTTTTATTTATTTAGAGGTCTATGCCTCACAGCTATGGTGGACCACTGCTGCACCACTGTGGTGCCCGACCACAGCAGTTCCTCCCCAGTAAACAGCTTAAGCATCACGAGCCCGGGCGAGGACTCGATCTGCCGACCAAGCGAATGCAAGGCCAGCGCGCTACCACTGTACTAGCCAGGAGGCTTCTCTTCACAATTCTGGCAGTTTTCCTCTTCGTTGACCCTTCCGAAGTAACCACATTCCTTACACTCCTTCTTCTCTCCTCGCCCTCTTACGTTCTCCATATTTGCAATATTTAGCAATATTTGACCAGCAACAACAGGTGGTTGTTGTCACGTTCCCTTACAGCTCACTCTCTTCTTCTTGTGGTAAAAAAAAGAGGGCGGCGATTTGGCGGTAAAATCTAATATTATGTTTTTTTTCAACTCTTCGTCATCAAATTCTTTCCTGGAAATAAAGAGAAGATGAGAATAAGAAAAATATGATAAAAGAAGGAATAAGAAGAAAAATATAATAAAGGATGTAAATATAAAATAAAAAATACTTCATATATACACACAGACAGACAGACACTTACAGATCTTCCTCTTCCTCTGGGTATTCGTTCCTCCAAAAGAGAGAGAGAGAGAGAGAGAAAAAAAAAAATAGTGTTATATCAGTATGCTGTATAGTGTTATATGCTTCCTATCTTACTTGTAACGTACCATGTAGTTATGTTATTATTACTGCACACTAACTAGTATACATGGTCACTAGTAGTACGTGGTCATTAGTACGTAATCACTAGTCAGCCCATGCCAACACTGTAGTGATATTTTATGTCTATGGCTTTACGTATTAAAACACTATATATATTTCTTTCTGTCACTCTTCCATTAGCCGTGAAAACCGTTATATTAGCCCCAGTTTGTGAAGCAGTGGTCTACGGTAACCGGACTCAAGGTGATTACTTAATGTGTATCCGATTATACAGTCCTGTCAAGTAATGTTTATTTCTTTAGGCAATCCCAATGTATATTAAAAAGGCAATGTTAGTAGTCATGGGTTGAATAAAACAGTGTCACGGTGGCTTTTTTTTTCTTTTTTTTTACATATAATTATTACTTAGGATTGATTTTATTCACATAATTAGAGATGTGTGTTGGTGAGTATCTGTATGTATCATCTGTACACTTTAAGAGGCTGAGTGTACTGTATAAAGATGCCTTGCAGTACACACACACACACACGCGCATATACACACACCACACACACTCACCTCACCTACACTACACACTATCTCACACCAAACACACACACACACACACACACCTCACCTACGGTACACACAGTCTCTCTCTCTCTCTCTCTCTCTCTCACTCACACACACACACCCCCACCCCCACGCCCACGCCCACACACACACACACACACCCACACACACACACACCAACACACCAACACACACACACCAACACACACACACACACACACACACCAACACACACACACACACCAACACACACACACACACCAACACACACACACACCAACACACACACACACACACACCAACACACACACACACACACACACACACACACACCTCTATCCAGACTGACTGCTTGCCGTGAACTGATGTGTGACAAAGAGCTTTGACTGGGTCGAGGGATGAAGATAAGGAACTGCCATCCTGACTTGAGAGAAGATTCCTTAGGAGTCAAGAGGGATAAGGAGTGACATCCAGGCGATACCTTGAGAAATGACGAGTATTTTGGTATCTGACCCTTGGAGTATAATTAGCCTCGCGGACACCTGCGGAAAGGTGAGATGAAATGACCTTAGCTTGAAACTGACCCTAGGGAGTTTTAAGAAAAGGGTGACCCTGTTAATCTGATAATTGGAAGGGGGCCATCTCTCACTCACTCACTCACTCACTCACTCACTCACTCACTCACTCACTCACTCACTCACTCACTCACTCTCTCTCTCTCTCTCTCTCTCTCTCTCTCTCTCTCTCTCTTTCTCTCTCTCTCTCTCTCTCTTTTTACAATGATGCAGACATGTATCAAGTTCAATGGATAACAGAGTCCAATGTTTGGAATATAGAAGGGTGAAAAGGGATGATTTAGGAGGAGAAGAGGCAGTATAGATAAGTGTTTGGGGTCAAGATGTGTGAAAAATAACTAAGGAATGTAAAAGATCTGTGTGTGACATTTATAGACCCAGAGGACAGGCTGTGTAGTGTTAAAATAGATGGAGAGAGAAAGACCATGAAATGGATGGGGATGAAGGTTAAGGAATCATTGAGTGACAGAGGCCTAAGCATCTAGGATGGAGAAAGGCATGTAGTATGTTACAGAGTGAGTTGGAGCGATGTGTTATACAGGGAGAAACGTGCCACGGAAATGTAGGACATGAAGGGGTTTGGGTACACCACTGACAGACTGGTTGTGTCTGTGGGTGTGGAAGAATGTTGAGGTGATGGATGTTCCCTGCAGGACTTGGGTGTCAGGGTGACCTGGTGCTCACTTTCTGTAACAATAACATACATTACTTATTGTGTCAACTGTTTTCTGGGTGAATATTTCTTCAACTGAAGTAAGCTGTGTTGTCTTAGTGTTTCCCAGACATAATGTTTTTTCATTGGATGTCAGTCCATGGTGAATTATTTTTCAACCCAACAAAAAAATAACAATAATTATATAATAAATAGACAAGTAAATAAAGCAAGTGGCAATAGAAAATGCAAAACCATTAATTTCAATTTCTATACATTTAACTATTAACATTGAGTGTCACTTGTAGCTTTGCATGTAGTCAATCATTTATATCACATACAGAATCAAACTACTTCAAAATCTACCACTTTAAAAGGTAAGACAAGCCATTTAGGGTTCAGGGAGACTTTACTCTCCCTCCTCTTATGCAGTCTGTCTTTTCATAGGAGAGAATACAGAGGAGGAGCTTCCTAGACCACCCTTTCCATCGCCTTTTACAGTCCATAGGCAATAAGGTGGTAGTATTGATGTTAGGAAAACCAGACAGTACATGCTGCATTCATGGATTTAGAGAAGGCAAATATCAGAGTAGACTAGGAGGCAGTGTATGTATCCAAGTGAAAGGAGTGCTGAGTGAATCCTTACCTCCACCAAAGTCTATGTGCAAGGTGTCCTCCTCAACACTTGAAGTCTGGATACAAGATCCATCATGCTTGATCACCAAAAGGATGTCAAATCTGGTTGCATTGCAGTCTGTAAATATTTGTACCACATTAGCTGGGAACAATATATTTCATGTGATGCACAGTAGCACGGTTAACCTTTTTAATTTATTTTCTTTTTATAACTATACTATGTAACTATAATCATATAGCCTAGGAGCTAAGTGAGAGGAGTGTATGGACATGTATGAACGGGTGTCTGTCTCGGCTATCCCCCTTAAGGAAGAAAATGACTGTTATATATAGGTGGGTAGGTAGTAGCTAGATATATATAGGTATATTTGTGTGTTTATATATATATGTGTGAATGTTATATATATATATATATATATATATATAGTATATATATATATATATATATATATATATATAAATAATATATATATATTATATATATATATATATATATATTATATATATATATATATATATATATATATATATATATATATATATATATATATACTATATATATATATATATACACCTGTCTTATATTGTCATTAAAAGTGGGTAGCCAAAGACAAGGCAAATAATAAATAAAACAAATTAATAAATAATTGCATGAAGACATACACCTGCTAACACTGACACTTATAACAGAGATGTAGGAGTGGAATAATAATAAAATAAAAAATAAAGAAACAGAAAATCAAAAACATTTGGAGAAATTGTGGTTGTACATTTGGCACTGTTTGTCTGAGGTACAAATGGAAAATAAATGTAAGAAAGAGTAACATGGTGGTTTTTGAGAAAGCATGATTGTAATGAATGTTGTCAATACAGAATAGACACATGAACTTAGGCAACCAACCTGGCAGTAGTGTGTGTTGTAAGGCACTTGATGGTGTAGTCAGCCTGGCTGCTCAACCATACAGTCTGCCTTCACACATCAACTATATAGCACGTGTCTCAATAGTTCCTGTGTGTGCTAGGCTGGGAACCAATCACAATCTGTAATTGTTAACGTAACATTAGATGAAGCTCAAAGTATATATCCATTCATGTTCTATTGATTAATGCTTACAATTTACCTACAGCATGTTCTCCACCTGATCTAATGTGTTGCTATAATTGAACAACCTTCAAGAATCAGGGATCAGCATATACTAGACTAGGCAGTATATATAAAGTACATTGTTAAAGGACTCACTCAACACACATACCAACAGGACGTGGAAAATAGGTGCCGTGCCCTTTGGTGCCGTGCCATCTAGACTCCAAGTGGTCCCTGGAGAGGACTTGTATTTCTGTCTCAGATGTACGGTGTGTGTAGCCACTGCACTGCTTTCATCTGTAATGTAAGGACTATTTTAGAACCACGGCTAATCAAACAAAGGAAGATAATGGTCTTAAGCTGCACAAAACTAATTCCAAAAGGAGATAGGAAGAAACTGGTTTTCGAATAGAGTGGAGGAATGGAATAGACTTTGTGAGCAGGTAGTTAGGGAAGATTTAATAGAGAGCTTTAAGGGATGATTACACAAGATAATGGATAAGGATGATAGGTGGACACAATTAAATTTATATATAGTATACAGGGACTGCATCGTGTGGACCTGCTGGCCTTTTATAGCTCCCTTAAATTGTTGTTTTAATCGCTACTAAAATTGCTGGCAAAATACTAAATATGTTAATGTCATATTGTCAATTTAGTGTAACTTTAATCAAATACTTTTCTTAAAAGTTAGTACAAACAAGAACCTTCCTTTAACATAATACAGTTGCATAATTTGTCTTCTATAATCCAGCCACAGCCCTTGTCCTACTCGAATAGTTTCAAATCCTGTATATAACCAGTATGCCAAAGAGATGAGTCCAATTGAAGCAGAAGTCTACCTAAATAATTAAGAGCTAGACAAGTTAGGTACAAGCACCTTGGATTATGGTTGAATACGGCCTATTCAATACATACGCCAAACTCAGACCACTAGACATAATAGTTACAACTTGTGCTAGCCATGACCACAGACTTAAAGGATGGAAAAGGAAATACATACATGCACCACGTTACTGACCAAATTCTGTATATTTAAGTTATTTTTAAAATCCTATTACATTTACTAACTTTAGATATCACTAACCTTCCTTACGTACCTTCTGGAGTCCTTGTGAAAATTAGAACTCGTCCGAGGGTGAGTTCTAATTTGCCCACCAACACAGCAGCTTTCCCCTGTCCTTGGTGCCATTAAAACATGCTACAACGCCCGCCACTCCACCCACACTTGCACCAACCATTATATACACCACTCGTCTGCAATTAATATGCATTTTAGAACAAACCCCGTACTAATCATGTGTGCAGAATATAAAATTGCTAAGAAAATACCATATACAGCCTGCAGATATGTGTCTATAACTGTAATAATAAACCTATTATTTTAAACAAGATAAATGCATTGTACTGAGAGGGCAAATGTTTTCATGAACTTTTGATTAAACAAATAGCTTTTCCACAACATTGTAGCACCCAAACAATTGTATATAGTTTCGTGGTAACATAACATTTTTCTTCAAACAAATTGTAGTATTACATTCAGTCAGAAGAAGGTCATCAAATGTTGGCTGAAATTCTTGAGTCAACTTTTTACTTTGTTTACTTTGTAGAATTTCGCCCTCCGTGGGCACAGCTAAGGTGGACCTCCGCAGCGACCAGGCAGCTCTGCTTCTCTTGTCATTTGTAGTAATGCCAACGAGTTGCTTGCAGAGCTGGGGTATCCCGGTGTTGGGGGCTCGTCTGGTACTGTCGCCAACCATCTGTCCAGCTGACGCTTGAAGGAGTCAGTCGTGACCCCTGTCAGCTCCCTGATTGCCTTGGGCACAGCATTGAATAGACGAGCTCCATTTCTTGTGAAGCAGTTATGTGTGAGTGTTGCTGCTCTCTGGGTTGTAGCCTCTGTCCTCTTGTGGTAGCACAGTTGTCCTTTTCTTAGGTGGCTATTTACTATGAACCCCACATCGGGTACAATCCCTTCCAGGGTCTTCCACACATAGATTACTAGGTAACGCTCACGTCTTCTTTGTAGGGAGTATAGTTTTAGCTCCTCCAGCCGTTCCCAGTAGTTCATATGTTGGAGACCCCAGATTCTGCTTGTGAAGGTCCTCTGTAGGGCTTCTAGTTTAATTATATCCCCTGTCTTGTATGGGGTCCAGAGTTGGCAGCAATATTCCAGCTTAGGGAGGACCAAGGTCTTCCAGAGGGTCAACATACAGGTCCTCTCTCTTGTTTGAAAGGTCCTGAGGATCCATCCTGTCAGTTTGCTGGCTGTTTTGGTGGTGCAATTTATATGGTGGGAGAAGGTTCCATCTGCACTCATAGTAACTCCCAGGTCACGCACGTGTTCTTTTGGTGCGATGTTTTGGTGGTGGGCCTGGTAGCTAGTGTTCTGTTTGGTGCCATCTAGTGGCCCATACCTCATCAGTTCAAATTTCTCGTTATTCATTTTCATGTTGTTGGTATCAGCCCAGTCGAGGAGACGATTTAGATCTTCTTGTAGCAGAGCCACATCATCCTCTGTTTCTATCTTCCTCTTCACCCTTGTATCGTCAGCAAACGATGTGGCCTGAGAGTGCTGGAGTTCATTGTCTATGTCCCCAATCATGATTAGAAACAAAAGGGGTCCTAGTACCGACCCCTGTGGAACTCCACTTGTCATGTCACTCGGGTCCGAGAGGTGTCCCTGGACTGATACTTTCTGTTTCCTGTCTGTCAAGAAACTGTACATCCACTTTCCAAGGTTCCCCCCTATGCCAAGGTCCCTTAGTTTATGGAGAACAAGGCCATGGTCAACTTTGTCAAATGCCTTGGCGAAATCTAAGTAGATCACGTCGACATTTTTACCCTTGCCAATATCTTCTAGTAGGGCCTCCTGATGGACCAGTAGCTGTGACAGGCAGGATCGGCCCTTTCTGAAGCCATGTTGCCCCTCATTAAAGGCATCAATCTTGTCCCTGTGCTCAGTCAGTCTCCCCTTCACAACCCGTTCGATTATTTTAATTATGTGGGAGGTCAGTGTCACCGGCCGATAATTTTTGGCCAGTCCTTTGTTTCCCCCTTTGTGGATTGGAGTCACTATATCTTCCTTCAGGGATGAGGGGACTGTGCCAGTAGCCAGGGAGTTGGTGGCTATTAGATTCAGTGGTAGTGCCAGTTCATCTTTGCAGGTTTTCAAGAACTGTGCACTAAAGCCATCTGGGCCTGCTGCTGAGTCCACGGCTATGGCATCAATGGCTTTGATTATTTCATCAGTTCTTGGATTGATGTCTGTCAGTTTTGGTGTTGGTGTGGCCGCCTGTTTGAAGAAAGCTGCGGGGTCGTCCACAATTTTGTTGGGGTTAGGTACACTGAAGACACCTTCATATTGTGTCTTGAGGATACATGCCATTCTCACTGGGTCACCCACTAGGTTTCCTTCGTCGTCTTCTAGTGGGCCTACTGCCGATATGTTTCTTGACTTCTTGTTTGCATACGTAAAGAAGAACTTTGAATTATCTTTTAAGTTGTGAACTGCCTGTAGTTCTTCTCTCCTCCTCTGATCTTCATGGGACTTTATTAGCTTATTTTCTATTTCCTGGATGGCCTCGTGCAGTTTGGAGGCTTTGTGGTGTGGAGAATTTTTTGCCAGCTTGGTTTTGCAGAGGCTCCTCTTTCTCATAAGAATGCGCCGGTCTCTTGGTATTTGTTTTTTCTTTTTTGAAGCACTTTTTGGTGGGATGTGGGCTTCGCATATTCCTTCACATATTCTAGTGAAAGTGGAGAGTATTCTTTCAACACTATCGTCTGCCAACACTGACGCCCAATCAACTTTCAGTTTATCCTTAACTTCAATCCAGTTTATTTCCTTATGGTAGAAATTTAGTTTCACCAAACCTGATTGAACTTTGCATCCGTGTTGTGCAGACTCGTTGATTAGCGCATTAATTGTGACCGTGGCTTCGCAGATTTTGTGGTCCGACATGGTGGTCTGGAATAGTTCATATTTGTGTATTATTCCATGGTTGTTGCTTAAAATCAGGTCTAGGATGTTTGGCCCTCTTGTCGGTTTGGTTACAAATTGTGTCAGAAATTTGGTCTCCATGAGGGCTGTCAGCTTCCTAGCTTGATGTTTTTCTTCTGCTGTTCCTCCTTCCACCTCCAGTGACTCCCAGTTCACATGGGGAAAGTTGAAGTCCCCAAGTAATAGAAATTCTGTGTCTGGGGCTGGCAGGTGTTCTAGTATGTTGTTAATTCTATTTGTAATTTCCTCAAATAGTTCCTGAGTGGTATTTGGGGGTCTGTATACTACAGTTACCACAAGGTTTATTTCCTTTATCAAGAGAGAAAGAATTTCACATGTGCCATTTGAAAAACTTTCCAAGGTTTCTGTGTTTGCTGCAAGGTTTTCCTTAATATACATGGCTACTCCACCATGACTTCTGTCCCTTCTGTCTGCACGGAAAATTTTGTAGTTTTGTATTCGTACTTCTGCATCTAATATGTCGTTGTGCAGATGTGTTTCCGTTAAGGCAAGTAGGGATATTTTGTCTGTGATGGCTATTTCTTGCAGTAGGGGGACTTTGTTTTGGTTGCACCTTGGGTACAGTCCCCTTATGTTACCTGATAATAGTTTAGTTAAAGGGAGCTCCAGCACCCTCTCTTCCATTTGTCCTGCCATTCCATTTTGTCCATCATGGCAGTCATCATTTTCTGTAGTTGTTCTTGTTGGGCTGCTAGTCTCTCCACTGTTTTCCCTAAAAAATGGTTTACTTCATCATGCTTGTTGAAGTTCCTTGCATCCACAGCTGTTATTTCTTGTGCAGCCTCTTTTCCTCTGGATTCATAGTTATGCTGATTCTCGTTTAGTGTCCTGCTGGATGAGAGTCCACTATAATGTTCTGTTGGCAGTGATGGAGGTTTTTGCTTACTGTTTGGCCTCTTTGTTCCCGAGACATGTGGATATTTGCAGTCCTCATTGGTGCACATTTTCTTGTGTAGGGAGTATTTGCACATGACTGGGTGGAATTCTTTGCATTGCCGTCCCTGTTTGCACCCCATTTTATCATCAAGTCCATGCTTCCTGTACTTCATACATATTTTGGGGTGGAAGAAACGACAGTTTTTGCCAGTTTTTCCATATTTACATACTCCAATTTTGTAGTATCTGCACATTGGCGGTGGCCTCACCTGTGATGCTGTTTTTGTTGTACTTGGACGAGCTGCTGCTGCGGCAGTGTGAAGTCCTTGTTTTCTCACCTTTTGGGTGTGTTGCTCAACAATTTCTGGTCCTGTGGCATCTATACCCAGGGATGCTGAGAAGTCTATGTCCTCAGGGGTCGATCCTAGTGCTGGTATTGGTTGTTGATCCTGTTGGAGTCCCCCTGGTGATGGGCCATTCTGCTCCTCAAAGTTACTAGGCCTAGCAGTGTTCCTTTGTTCAACAGGTTTTGTGTTGATGGCTTCAAGAAACAGGGGGATATTCCCCTCACTTGTTGCCCTTTTAAGTTTGCAGTTAAGAGGTTTTGCAACTGCCCCAGTTTGCTTCAGTTTTTCTTTGTGGCGTGTGATAGCTGCTTCTGCCTCCACTATCCAGTCCCCTCCATCATTGAATTTTGCCAGACAACATTTTTCACATGTATATTTTCTTTTTGTTTTGGCAAGAGTGTAGTGTAGCCAGTTTTTGCAGTCATCACATCTGATTGTGTATTCCAGTTCACCTTCAGTTCCACATGTGTAGCACTTGTTGTTGTTATGGTTGGCGACGGCCATTTTTTAAAATGTTCATCATATTTTACGATTCATACCTTATTAACTCACTTTACATATCACTAGCCCTTCTTGCATATCTTGTGGCGTCTTTGGGAAACACATGAAGCCTCACTTGAGGGTGAGTGTTGTTATTTTTGCCACAAACACAGCAGGACCTCCTGTAAGCTCTTGACGACATTTTGAATTTTGTCCAAGTATAACTGTGAGGCAGCTGAACCTCCGTCCACCCAGGGATTGTTTTGATGAGGGTGGCGCCATCAGACAGGATACAGCAGCGACACACTTTTTCCTCACCAATCTCCATTGGATTAGCATATCCTTCTGTATAAGATCCTTGGGAAAGTTTGTCTGGACATCGACACAATGGCGAACCGATACTGAAAACGCCAGAATGGGTTAATAATAATGATGATAATGATGATAATGATGATGATGATGATAGGAATGGCTTGTGGAATATCTTATTATTGTATGGACAAGGTGACAGTCTGGTAAAAAGTGTGTATGTGTGTGTATGTGTGTGTGTATGTGTGTGTGTATGTGTGTGTGTATGAGTGTATGTGTATGAGTGTGAGTGTGAATGAGTGTGTGTATGAGTGTGTGTGTGTGTGTGTGTGTGTGTGTAAGTACGTATGGGTGTAAGTCAACATCACCCTGCAATTCACCTTTTCAAACT
>JAPQNM010000369.1:112500-117500 GCA_029783475.1 Metacarcinus magister
CAAAAGAGAGTGCGATATGATTATGAGATGAATGGTGTCAGGTTGGAGAAATCAAAAGAAGAAGTGGATTTGGGAGTGACTGTTACAGAGGACTTGACTCCAGACAAACATATTGACAAAATTGCTGGTGGGATGATGAATTTATTAAAAAGGATGAGAGTGGCCTTTTCGTATCTGGATGAAAGGATGATAAAGAAGATTTTGACTTCTGTGGTACAACCGAGGTTGGAATATGCGGCAGTCGTGTGGTCTCCCCATAAAAAGAAAAATATTGCAAGGTTAGAAAGAGTTCAGAGAGCAGTTACGAAGATGGTTCCCGAGATGAGTACTTTGACCTATAAAGAGAGACTGAAAAGATTAGAAATCACTACACTCGAGGAGAGAAAGGAAAAAGGTGATTTGATAAATGTCTATAGAATGGCGAATGGTATGGAGGACATGGATAGGGAAGACTTTTTACCCTTGGATACACGGAATACAAGAGGACATGGTTTAAAGTTGAAAAAGGAAAACTGTAGAAGGGACATCAAGAAGTATAGTTTTCCTCATAGAGTTGTAGCTAAATGGAATGAACTGGGCAAGGAAGTTGTGAAGGCTGGGACTGTGCATACTTTTAAGAAGAAACTAGATAAAGGATACAGAGACGGGATACCATGAGATTACTCCCCTCCCGTAAACCACAACTAGGTAAATACACACACACACATTCATATACACACATACACAAATTGGATGGAAGTCATTATATATTATGATGACACACACACACACACACACTCAAGGTGGGAATATACTCACAGGGTCACGCTAGGTCACACAGGGTCAAATGTCATGGAGGAGGAGGAGGAGGAGGAATACAAAGGAATACAAAGGAATAACAGGCAACAACAGCCCTGGTGGGCCTTACAAGGTTGCCTGTGTAGCTACTCTACTTCTATATTCTCTACAAGTCTGAGGTAAAGGATAGTAAAGTGGAAGGCTCCTCCCCACCCACCTCTCCCTCCGGCAAACGCCGGCAGGAAAAAAAGTGGTTAAAGAAACACCTGCGCAGAAGTAGTAATAAAAACTGCGCAGGAAATTTGATAGTATAGTGTGAAAAAGAAAGAATAAGGCTATCTATCACTATTTATAAATAAATAAATAAATAAATTCAAATTTCATCATTAACGAAGCGGGTATTTTTAACGAAGCGGGTAATAAGTTAGGTTAGGTTTTGTCGTCAAGTACTTATCGAGTTTAGCTTTAAAAGTTTCAATCGTATTACTGTTGACTACCTGTGCTGGGAGAGAGTTCCATACATTAACTATTCTATTGAAGAAAAAGTGTTTAGATTCTTCCGATCTGAAGGCTTTACCGATTATTTTGAATCCATTGTTTCTTGTGTTTCTTTCCCGATCAACAATTACGTAATCGCTTATATTGACGTTATCGAAACCACGAATCATTTTGAAAACTTCTATTAGGTCTCCCCGTAATCTACGTTTCTCTAGACTGAACAGATTGAGCTCCTTCAGTCGTTCCTCGTATGGCTTATTGCGCAGTCGCGGAATCATTTTTGTGGCTCTTCTTTGGACTCTCTCCAGCTTTACAATGTCTTTTCTATAGTAAGGTGACCAAAACTGAACGCAATATTCGAGATGCGGACGTACGAGGGAATTGAACAGTGTCAGGACGACTTTATCAGATTTAAACTCGAAGGTTCTGCCAATGAAACCAATTAATTTGTTAGCGGTTTTAACGGCTTCTGAGCAGTGTTTGCCTGGTTTGAGGTCGCTACTAATAGTTACACCCAGGTCTTTTTCTTCATTAACTTTAAGAAGTTCGGTACCGTTCATTGAATAGTTAGTGCGATTATTGTTACTCCCAATATGCAAAACTTTACACTTATTTAAGTTATACGTCATCTGCCACTTCTTTGACCAATTTACTAAGCGATCGAGGTCGGACTGTAGTAGCGCTTTTTCGGCAGTAGTAGTAACTCTTCCAGTTATTTTCGTGTCGTCAGCAAATTTGGATATCTTACAGGTGAGGCCTTCATCGATGTCATTTACGTAGATTACAAAAAGAACGGGGCCGAGCACTGAACCTTGCGGCACTCCACTTAGAACGTTTCGCCAGTTTGATGCTTTACCGTTAATAACGACGCGTTGTTTTCTCTCGTAGAGCCAGTCTTCGAGCCACGAGTGAATTTTACCAGTAATGCCGTGCGAAATTAATTTACTTAGAAGGTGCTTATGGGGAACTTTGTCAAATGCTTTTTGAAAGTCCAGATAAATGACGTCTACCGCTTTGGATTCGTCGAATATGTTAAATACGTCGTTGTAGAAGTCTAGTAGGTTAGTGAGGCATGAACGTTTATTACGGAAGCCATGTTGGGAGGAGGAGGAGGAGGAGGAGGAGGAGGAGGAGGAGGAGGAGGAGGAGGAGAAGGAAGGAGAAGGAAGAAGAAGGAGAAGAAGAAGAAGAAGAAGAAGAAGAAGAAGAAGAAGAAGAAGAAGAAGAAGGAGGAGGAGGATTTTTTACGTGATTTTGTGTCGAGTTGAATCGTAATTTTTTTCTCGTGTCGTTAAATTAAAGTGGTGTTTTAATAATAACAATAATAATAATAATGATAATAATAATAATGATAATAATAATTATGGTTGAATTAAGGTTATGTTTTGATGAGAGAGAGAGAGGGAGAGAGAGAGAGAGAGAGAGAGAGAGAGAGAGAGAGAGAGAGAGAGAGAGAGAGAGAGAGAGAGAGAGAGGATGGGACAGGATAAGAAGTATAATGATTAATTGTAGAGATAAAGAGATAATTGATAAGAGAGAGGAAAAAATGTTAAAATTAAGCCTATTATTATTATTTAATTTATATTTTGTCTTCTAATGTGTGTGTGTGTGTGTGTGTGTGTGTTTGGAGGAGGAGGAGGAGGAGGAAGGAAGGGAGGAGGAAGAAGAGAGGAGGAGGAGGAGGAGGAGGATTGACAACATCGCCATTTATATTATGACTCAAAATAAATAAATAAAAAAATAATAAAGTTATAGGTAGGTGGTAATGTTATTGTTTGTGTGTTTGTTAACTTAATAATGATAATAATAATAATGAGGCCAAACCAGGTGTGTGGTGTGTGTGGTGTGGGTGTGGGTGGGCGTGGGTGTGGGTGGGTGTGTGTGGGTGGGTGTGTGTGGGTGTGGGTGGGTGTGTGTGGGTGTGGGTGGGTGTGTGTGGGTGTGGGTGGGTGTGTGTGGGTGTGGGTGTGTGGGTGTGGGTGTGTGGGTGTGGGTGTGTATGGATGACAGTGTGGTAGTAGTTCAATAAATAATAATAATGATTATAATATTTTTTCAAACCAAACCAAACATATATTTGTTAATTAAGTCATTTAACTGAGTGATATATTATGTTTTCTACTTCTTTTGTATGTATAATTCATTTCAATCCTTTATGAATCCTTAATTGCATTTACTTGCCTCATTATCAACCTTAATTAACCTTATAACTCCTTAATTACCTTTGCAAAACCCTTAATTACCCTTACTACTTTCATTTCAACCCTTAATTACCCTTACTTTCCTCATTATCAACCTTAATTAACCTTATAACTCCTTAATTACCTTTGCAAAACCCTTAATTACCACTACTACTTTCATTACAAACCTTAATTACCCTTGTGACCTTCATTAGACCCCTAATTACCCTTCATTACAGCTGCAGTGGGATGAACGCCCATGTCAGTCTTCTGTAACTTTTACCCATTTCCATTACATGACATTTCTTTGCATTAAACTCTAATTTCCACTTTTGGCTCCACTCCCAGATCTTATCAATATCTCTTTGCAGCTCCAAACAGTCATCATTGCTCCTTATAATTCTTAACAGTTTCGCGTCATCTGCAAACAGATTTATGTAACTGCTTAGACCTTCTTGTACATCGTTTATATAAATTTGGAACATGATCGGTGCCAATACTGACCCCTGTGGCACGCCACTCGTTACTTTACTCCAACTCGACGAGGTGTCTCTGATCACAGTCCTCATTTCTCGGTCATTTAAATAGTCACTCATCCATTTCAAAATCGTTCCACTTAGTCCTCCTATGTTCTTCAACTTCCACAAGAGTCTCTTATGAGGCACTTTATCAAAAGCCTTTTTGATATCTAAATACACTGCATCCACCCATCCATCTCTTCCTTGTACTTCATCAATTACTCTCGTGTAAAAACTTAGTAAATTTGTTACACATGATCTTCCTCTTCTAAATCCGAATTGGCTGTCATCTATAACTTCATTTGCTTCCAGATATTCCACCCATTTTTCCTTGATTACAACTTCACATAACTTTCCCACAACACTGGTCAATGACACCGGTCTATAATTCAATGGCTCAGTCTTCTTTCCTCCCTTGTATATCGGCACTATATTTGCTTTTTTCCACTCTTTTGGTACTTTTCCTTCCTTTAAGGAGCTGTTAATCACATCCCATATCGGCTCCACCAGTTGCTCTCTACACTCCCTCAGTGTCCATCCTGACACTCCATCCGGCCCCATTGCTTTCCTGACATCCATTTTCTCCAAAAGTTTGCCTATTTTCTGTTTGTCCACGCCCGGCTATACTCTGCAATGGTACTCAGCACTCGGGGCCATCAAGGCCAACCAGTGACTCTGGCATCGGGGGAACCAGGGGAGGGGAGAGGCGGGGGGAGGAGGAGAGGGGAGAGAGAGGAGAGGAGAGGAGAGGAGAGGAGAAAGATAGAAATTAATATAATCTACCTTGCATAAAAAGTGAGTTGCAGGAAAATGTGTTTTTGAAGGAAAATAAGTGGTAAAATTTTACATCTTCACCAGAATGCATCTGGATAAAAATAACACTTTCTGTATAGATTTTGATCCATTTAAAATGATTTTGAAATTCATTTCCGTCACAAATATAATAATAGATCATCATCACCCCCAACAAGCTTGGGGACTTGTGGGAATGCAGGGTTCTTGGGTGGGGAAGACGAAATACAATTAT
>JAPQNM010000369.1:122500-127500 GCA_029783475.1 Metacarcinus magister
GATGTAGGTGTGGAATAAAAAAAAATAAAGTCTAAGAAACAGAAAATCAAAAACCTTTTGAGAAATTGTGGTTGTACATTTGGCACTGTTTGTCTGAGGTACAAATGGAAAATAAATGTAACATGAGTAACATGGTGGTTTTTGAGAAAGCATCATTGTAATGAATGTTGTCAATACAGAATAGACACATGAACGACACATGAACTTAGGCAACCAACCTGGCAGTAGTGTGTGTTGTAAGGCACTTGATGGTGTAGTCAGCCTGGCTGCTCAACCATACAGTCTGCCTTCACACATCAACTATATAGCACGTGTCTCAATAGTTCCTGTGTGTGCTAGGCTGGGAACCAATCACAATCTGTAATTGTTAACGTAACATTAGATGAAGCTCAAAGTATATATCCATTCATGTTCTATTGATTAATGCTTACAATTTACCTACAGCATGTTCTCCACCTGATCTAATGTGTTGCTATGATTGAACAACCTTCAAGAATCAGGGATCAGCATATACTAGACTAGACTAGGCAGTATATATAAAGTACATTGTTAAAGGACTCACTCAACACACATACCAACAGGAAGTGGAAAATAGGTGCCGTGCCATCTAGACTCCAAGTGGTCCCTGGAGAGGACTTGTATTTCTGTCTCGGATGTACGGTGTGTGTAGCCACTGCACTGCTTTCGGTGGTGTGTGGCTGCAGTGCGAGTGGTGCGGGATTAGGTACCTGTAACCTGCCTCTCCACCACATTGTTACGATGTACACTTATAATACGTGTACTTACGAAGCTTGTCACTTAATTACAACCTCCATTAACGCGTATAACAAGAGTAATTAGTAAAAAAAACTTAACTGTCACGTAGATAGGCACAAGAATCCATGTTTGTACTAGGTGACGCGATTTAATGGTAATTATTTCACTTCATTCTAGCACTAATATAGGTTATCTCAGCACATTGTCACGCTGTACACCTATAATGCAAGTACTTACGAAGCTTGTCACTTAATTACAACCTCCATTAACACGTATAATAGGAGTAATTAACGAAAAACTAGAATGTCACACACGTACCAGTGAAACCAAAACATTGTCTTCGGATTGATGACTGCGACTTCCGACTTAACTTATGTATTTATTTTATCTATAAAAGTTAATTACTCAATCTCAATAATATATACCAATTAAAATTCTTTTATAATACTTAATACATGAAGATATTATTGATTAAAATAGTTTTAAGTGTGTGTAAATTATACTTTTAATGAGGTTGAAGTCATAGAATCCAACGGAGTCAAGGTTTTGGCGGGAAGATTAATATTTTCAAGTTTTTTACTCCTAATAGTATATTGTTTCATGTTTTTAAGATAATGTCATTGGCTTAAGATAATGTAATCTTTATTCAATGCTATCTCAGAGAGAGAGAGAGAGAGAGAGAGAGAGAGAGAGAGAGAGAGAGAGAGAGAGAGAGAGAGAGAGAATGCCTTCACAGCCGAGGTTCTAGTCCATGAAATGACAACTCAGCATGTGAAGGCAGCGGCCCACTCGTGTTGTCGCACAGACCCTCCTTAAGTGCCGAGGGGGGGGGGAGAAAAAGAAGAAGAAGAAGAAGAAGAAAGAAAGAAAGAAAAAAAGAAAGAAAGAAAGAAAGAAAAGAAAGAAAGAAAAAGAAAAAAAGAAAAAAAAAAAAAGGAGAATAAGAAGAAAAAGAAGAAGAAGAAGAAGAAGAAGAAGAAGAAGAAGAAGAAGAAGAAGAAGAAGGAGAATAAGAATAAGAATAAGAAGCTTATATTACCCTCTGAATAATAAAAATAAAATCTAGTCATAAATAACTTTCTGGAGGAGATACCGAGACATTCTCAGTACAGGGGGTGTTAAAAGTGTGTTGGGGTGGGTTTTGGTGGGTGAAATTGTGATTTGACGGGTGAAAGTGTGTTAAAAGTGTGTTTTGGGTTATGAAAGGGTGTAAAAGTTTGTAAAAAGTGTGTGTTTGGGTGTGTGTTAGGGTGTGTTAGGGTGTGTTGGGGTGTATTAGGGTGTGTTTTGGGGTGTGTTAGGGTGTGTTTTGGGGTGTGTTAGGGTGTGTTTTGGGGTGTGTTTGGGTGTGTGTTAGGGTGTGTTTTGGGGTGTGTTTTGGGGTGTGAAACTATGTGAAAGTGTGTTTTGGGGTGTGTTAGGGTGTGTTTTGGGGTGTGTTTGGGTGTGTGTTAGGGTGTGTTTTGGGGTGTGTTTTGGGGTGTGAAACTATGTGAAAGTGTGTTTTTAAGTGTGTTAAAGTGTGTAAAAGTATATAAAAGTATGTTAAAAGTGTGTGTGTGTGTGTGTAAGTATAGTATATACAGTCATTTATCAACATACAAAGTTACATAATCATGAATAAAATATTAGATCTTAGGCTGGGTACAAACAAGACATTTTTTAGTAGTCAAACACACACATACAGTCAACGCTTGCTTCAATGGACCTCAATTTAATGGATTCTGTCAACCCACTTAAGTCCTTTAGTGTAAAATAAAGTCAGGTAGGTGGGTGGGCGCGTAGGTAGAACTGTGTAAGTATTAACCAAACAACAGACTTTTCACACTAACGGACACGGTTCCATCAGCATTACTACATGGAATTGAAGGTTGACTGTACGATTACTATTATTACTATTACTACTACTACTAGTATTACTTCTATTTGGTAGGGATAGAATACTACTACTATTACTATTATTATTGCTATTACTTTTTTATGCAATTTGAAGACTTTTGACACTAACGGACAGGGTTCCATCAGCATTAGTACATTAGATTGAAGGTCAACTGTATATAACTGTATCCACACGGACCACTTTTTAGTAGCGACCAAAAAATAGTGGTTAGTGGCGCACGGAACCATTACCCGACCACACTACGAGCCACTTGCAGTCACTACCACCCTGCCACCCTGTCACCCTGCCACACACTCCATCATGACACTGACCTCATCTGTGGTTCATGTGTAAGGTGTATCTACTCAACACTTTTTGTAGCGACCATTTTTTTGTGGTGGAATATTTTTGTAGCGGCCACTGACCACTAAAAATGTCTCGTGTGAATCTGAGCCGATGCATATATACATACAATTGATAAAACAGGCAACCTAATTAATACACAAACATATATACATACATACACACATAAATGTTGTACAAAAACACACACACACACATATATACAAATGGGGATGTTAGGGTGTTTTAAAAGTGTGTACTTGGGGTGTGTTGACCTGTGAAAGTGTGTTAAAAGTGTGTGTTTGGGTGTTTCTGGGGTGTGTTAGGGTATGTTTTGGTCACACACACACACACACACCCTGACCTCTTCATCCCTGTTCCTTCGTATCTGCTTGAGGAATTCTCGGTCCCTCTCAGCAAACAGTAAAGGTTGTATGGCCAGCCTGCCACGCCTCATCTCTATGTCTTCCTGCCTGTATGGGGGGGGGAGGGAGAATTAGTGATAAAGATAATAATAACAATAAGAATAATGATAATAATAATGTCTTCGTGTAGGGACCGAGGAAGCCACACACTGCTGGTGCGCCAACCCCAAAAAAGATATAGTACGGAAAGAAAGCAATGTTATGAAAGGGTTGGAAGGTGCACCATAAGCAGCTTGTTATAATAAAAATAAGAAAATAGAGAACATGGAGTACATGGATGGCCAAAGTAACAGGGGACTAGTAAAAATCAAATAGAAGGTCACTAAGGTGAGATGTAAGTGCAAATTTGAATGAGGCAAGACCTTCTAAGCAGACCACTGAGGCCGGCAATGAATTCCAAAGGTTCACTAATCTGAAATTTAAGAACCTCTTTCACAAATCAAGCCGGCATCTTGTGACTGCAATTTTAAATGGGTGACCCCTAGTAGCAGCATAAGTCTGAGGAACAAATAGATCATCAGGGGTCAGCACACATGAATTATGAAAAATTTGCCAATATTTGATTAAATCATTGCCTAATTAGTCTGCCTTTAACAGAATACAAGTTAAGAGCCCTTAACCGTTGAGCATAGTTCAAGTTATCCAATCCCCGGATAACCTTGGTCCACCGTCTCTCTACTGACTCCAACAACTTGACATTGCCTATATAGCCTAGTTCCAAAGAGATGAGGAATACTCCAATATGGGATGTATAGGAGATATATAGAGAGGAATCATAAAAGAAGATTTGGGATTAACAGTGGCTCTCAAGATAGTGTTAGAAAGTCCACCAGCGCGGTGAGCAAGGTTAGAAATATGGTGATGGAATTTAAGTGTTGTATCAATCAGGACTCCCAGGTCAGAGGCTGAATTTTTTTGTGGGATAGATGAACCATCCAAGTAGTACTGACCCGATAAACCAAGTTGCTCCCATGGGATTGGTGTTGCACCAAATCTAAGTAATACACATTTATTTGGGTTCATGGAAAGACCCCAGGATTTAGCAACATCAGCAAGGGTATTAATGTCATGTTGGCCGGCCGTTATGGTATCAGTGATGTTTTGAGGAGTGTCCAGTCTAATACTGATATATAGCTTGAGGTCATCTGCATAAATTTTTGTTATCGAATTTATATTATGAGTTAAATAATTGACATATACAAGAAATAAGAGTGGGCCGAGAACAGATCCCTGAGGAACTCCGCTCCTAACTTCATGGGAGTCACTGTACTGCTGATTTACCTAAACTCTCATTTTTAGGTTATGTAGAAAATTATTTATCCATCCCAGTATATGATCCTTTATAGCAATGTTGTATAATTTAGTTATGAGAATATCATGGCACACTACATGAAAGGCTTTTGAGAAATCAAACAGGATAAGGTCAACATTGGATCCCTGGTCTAACCAATTCAAAACGTCATTATAGGTAATAAGAAGTTGGTCTTCTGTAGATCTGCCTGGTCTAAAGCCAAATTGATCACGATTCAAAAGTTCCTTGTTATCAATAAAGTCATAAATGTGTTTAGTAATGATGCGTTCCATACTTTTTGCACAGA
>JAPQNM010000369.1:132500-155000 GCA_029783475.1 Metacarcinus magister
ATTGGTGCCGACGTGGTGTGCTGTTATATTATGCTTGCAACTTCTTTTCTTCCTTTTTTGATGACAAATTGTTACTTTTTGTGGTCTATTTATAATCAGTACTTTGTACTACACATGTGCAGTAATAGTTTACTTTATATATATATATATATATATATATATATATATATATATATATATAAATGTATATGTATATATATAAATATATATATATATATATATATATATATATATATATATATATAAATGTATATGTATATATATATATATATATATATATATATATATATATATATATATATATAAATGTATATGTATATATATATATATATATATATATATATATATATATATAAATGTATATGTATATATATATATATATATATATATATATATATATATATATATATATATGTCACGGGGAGTGGTGACGGATACGTTCTTTGTTTCTTATTAGTATAGGAACTCGCGATGATAAAATTCTGGTAGGATAATAACAGGCCTTCCGACACAACCTCTTTCACTCACCTTCGGGAGACTCTGTATCACCTAAGTCTTAAATCTAATGTACCCAGAGTGTTTGGCAAAGTAAACAAGTCTAGCAAGCTTCTTTAGTTTATTTAAATAAACTCACCCTGGAAAGGAAATCACTTTAAAACACGCACACCATTCACTCTCTAACCTGGCTATAAAACTTAATTGTAAGCCTTACTGTACTCACGAGCTCCCTACTCTTAAGGAAGCAGTGTGGGTATGGGCGTGGGTACACACGTGGGTGCGGGCGTGCGCGTAGGTGCAGGCGTGGGCGGCTCACGTGGGACAAGACAACTCCACCAGACTCCACTCTTCCACCCAGGCTCAGCAGCCGTCTCCACCTCAGCTCCACTGCCGGTTTCTTCTGAAAAGAAACGGGGCGGGGAGGAACATTTCGTTATCCCGTCCCGCCCTGCGCCGCCCCAACACAACACCCACATTCAAAACAGTCGTAAAATAGTAAAAATGAGGAAAACTAATTACGAAAACGATACTAATCATAACAAAACAATACAAAAGGAAGGAAAAAGATCAAAATAAAAAGAGGCAACGGACCATGTGCCTCGATACCTCTGCTTCGCTTCCTTCGTGCAGGCGGCGGCGGGGACTGACGCTCGGTGGGGAGGCGAAAGAAGGTTGGCGGGAGGAGGCTTTGGGAATACAAGGGAAGATCTGGGATGAACTTGCAGGTACAAAAGTGGGACAGTAGGTCAAGGATGGGATCAGTCCTGGGCCTTATAGAGGACTGACGGGATGGGGGGCGTGGCTTGAGGGGGCGTGGCTTGGGGCGTGGCTTGGGGTTGAGTAGGCAAGGAGACGGAGGAGTCTCTACAAGCGCAAGATGTCCTGAAGCCACGGTGCGTAATAGGCGACGTTGACATACACGCCTGGCACGCCCGGCGCCCCACACCCGATGCCCCACGAGACGATGCCCGCCAACTGGAAGCTGCCGTCGGGTCCTTCACACGCCAAAGGACCTCCACCGTCACCCTGAGGATCACACCAAGGAAGTGAAAGTTAAGGTGGAGCGGAAGGTGAATGACGTTTAAAGGTGACTAGATTGCCGCGGTGCTCAGATCCGATGCCTCGTCCTCTGAGTGTATGGCGGGTCACTTCCCTTTCGTTTCTCAAGGCCAGACACCATATATACCTTCCACGTGTTACTTACTTACGCACTTACTGGCCAACTCTTATAACTCTGACACACACACACACACACACACACACACACACACACACACACACACACACACACAGCACCACCATATAAGTCAGACAGAGACAGAGTATGCAAGGGAGGGGCGTGGAGGGTGAGTGGGAGAGTATTACATGGCTGTGGGGGAGGGGGGGCGAGTCACGGCAGGAACACATAAGGGATAATAAATAAAGGAGTGGATATAAGGGGAAGGGAACAAGGGACACGACTGTACTAGAAAGATGGAAAGCAGCAGAGGGTTATCAATAGGAGACATAAGACACAGTATAAAGAAACCCTCACCTTGCACGCAGAGAGAGAGAGAGAGAGAGAGAGAGAGAGAGAGAGAGAGAGAGAGAGAGAGAGAGAGAGAGAGAGAGAGAGAGAGAGAGAGAAAAAAAATTAAGTAATAATATTGATAATTTACTTTGTAATGACTACGATATGGTGATGGTAGTGGTAGTTGTAGTAGTAGTAGCTAGTGGTAGTAATGATGGTAGTAGTGGTGGTGGTGTAGGTCCAGCTAAGTTAGGGTGGTGGTAAGAAGGTAGGTAGGTTATGTTATGTTAGATTATGTAGAGGCTAGTAGTGGTGGTATATAGTGATGGTAGTAGTAGTGGTGGTGGTAGGTAGGTAGGTAGGTAGTTAGGTTACGATAGGTTAGGTAGTAGTGATGGTAGTGGTAGTAAAGGTGATTGTAGTGGTGGTGACGGTAGTAGTGATGGTGGTGGTGGTGGTGGTGTAGGTCAGGCTAAGTTATGAAGGTAGGGTGGTAGGTGTCATGGGCAGGGCCGAGTGAGGAGGAGGCAAAACAAACGCAGGTGTAGCTGTCAGCGTGTGCGAGCCATGACTGCACAGTTTATTTTCTCAAGGTATGGCGTAAACACGAATATGAACCATGAAGCCCTAAACTGAATCCTCGAACACAATGACAAACAAAGCTTCGAACTAAAGCATCAAACCATTACATCTCCCTCCTCAATTTTAAAAGAAGTACATAAAACATTCAATAAAATCATATGCCTACTACTAAGAAATCAAAACACTTTAGGTTTGAAGCTCAAATTATAGCGAACACAAGATCTATCTTAAAACTCGAATCCCCTTAAAACATGCAATGCAAAGGTTTAAACATAAGTGAACCATACATAAAAACCAATATTGTAGACGTTCTGGAGGGCGGCTGATACGACCCGAGCGCGTCCTTACAGGGTCAGGACGGATCATCTGGGCAGTGCGGCGTAAAGGCATCGCTTCCCTCCGCCACGCGGGAGGCGTGTGCAACCTGTCCTCTGTTGCCGTTTCGCCGTCACTCGTCTCGGGTGGATTGACTTCCCTTGCAGGCTTTGGTTGTACGATGTATGATGCAGGGGTGTGATGCATATCTACGACTGTAGCGGGCTACCACTCGTTTGCTCTCTCATTACGGACCAATACAGGATCACCAACATCGAACGCCCGTACTGGCGTATGACGTTGAATGCGCGCGTTGAAGTTGAGTCGTTGTTGTTCCCGGCGCCGCTCGAGCTGCTCACGGTGGTTCGGCTACCCACCACAGGCGCGCCGCGGAAGGGTGTCCACCTTCCTCCCGAGCAGCATCTCGGCAGGTGATGGCAGGTGTGCGTCCAAGGGTGTGCTTCTAAGCGGGCGTAATCCTCTGTAAAATGCGTCGTTGCCATTATTTCTTTTTAATAAATCTTTCACGATCCGTACCTGCCGTTCAGCGATGCCGTTGCTCTGTGGGTGTAGCGGCGAGGATGTGGTGTGCCGGAACTCAAATCTTGCGGCAAAGTGGGCAAACTCACGGCTGTCAAATTGCTGTCCGTTGTCCGAGTAGAGGGTTGTTGGCGAGCCATGTTCTGCGAATTGCTGCATCAGTATCTCTATTACGTCGCGGCTGGTCGTCCCTGGCAATTTATATACAAATACATAGGAGAAATAATGATCAACTACAAGAATATAATTATGACTGTTGTAGTAAAACAGGTCTGTACTGACATCTTGCTACGGCCCCTAGGGTACTGGATGCTGGTGATCCGGCGTTAGCTCCATGCAGTCGTTTGCTGGGCGGGTGAACTGGCAGGGTTGGCAGGCGTTTACTTTACTCTCGATGTTGTTACGCATCCCGGGCCAATACACGGCGTCCTTGGCACGGAGTTCCATTTTCACGCGCCCCTGGTGACCATCATGGAGCTTATCGATGTACCACGTACGTATAGTCAGACTCGCCTTAAAATGTGGTTGGCGAGCGGAAACAGTCGGGAAATACCCTTTTACAGCCCTGCCACGTGTCTTTTAATCCGCATTGTAGAAATGTTTTAATGTAAGTAAAACCATGGCAGACATGATCAGGAAATATGCATACACGTTTATTCATAGTATTATAATGTATGAAGAAACAGTAAACTTATAATGGATAAGATATATATAAACATATAAAGAAACGTGGCATACATATTTTACAGTATTACTAATAAAAAGCAGTACCTATTAATGAATTTCCCTTTCGTTCTGGATAATGCATCTTATCACTCAAGAAAACTTCACACATGACATATGATGTTGCCAGATACACGATTCGGGCCTCATAAATTTTTTAAATACGAAATTGATTTGAATTTGCGTGGCAAATCTCTACACGTGGCAACGCTGTAACACGGGTATTCCCCACGATGGCCACACCCCAGCCACATTTTAAGGCGAGTCTGACTATAATAGCTTCGGTATGACGGCCGCGTTCCCCTTCAGTATGACGCCGTCATCTATCACCAACGAGTCCCTAACACTCCAGTAGTCGAGTATCTGCGGGTTCAACTGGCACCGCTGATCCGGCCATCCATCCACAATAATGCGTCGCACCAGTGATAGTTCCTCGTCACTTGCTGTTGCACGCCGTAGCTCCTCTAGTCGCTCCGGTGAGAAGTGAATAAGGTCGACACCCACCTCCATGTTCATCGGGACGGGCACCCCACGGTCGGCAGGGAGGCGTGAAAGCGCGTCCGAAGCGAGCATCATACGGCCTGGCTTGTACCGCACGGTGACATCGTATTCCAAGAGCCGTAGTAGCATGCGCTGCAACCGAGCTGGGGCACTATTTAATGACTTTTGGGTGACCATTTCAAGGGGTTTATGGTCCGTTGTCACAGTGAATGGCCGACCGTATAGGTAGGTGCGAAATCGCTCACATCCGAAGACGACCGCCAGCATCTCACGTTCTATATTTGCGTATCGTTGTTCCGTATCTGTGAGGTTTTTCGATGCGTAGCACACCGGCCGCCCATCCTGCTGCAAAACGGCACCGATAGCGATGCTCGATGCGTCCACCTCGACGTTAACAGGTAACTCTGGGCGGTAATGAAACAGTGTTGTCTCAGCTGATATGGTGCTTTTTAACATTTCGAAGTCAGACTGATGCTCGTGAGACCATTGGTAGATTGCATCTTCTTTGAGCAGTTGCCGCAGGCGATGTGTTAAGTCTGAGAATCGTGGGATGTAACTTGAAACGTAAGTGCACAGGCCAAGAAATTAACGTAGTTCCTGCGCTGTTGTTGGTGCCGTTAGTGACTGAATAGCTGATATTTTTGAGGAGTCCGGTGAAACTCCTGACGAGTGGTAGTGGTGTCCGAAGAAAGTCACTTCCTTCAGCCCTACGTGACACTTAGAAAAGTTTAACACAAGCCCACGCTCTCGTGCTCTCATCATTAACTGGTGTAGCCGTTGGTCGTGCTCGATTCGGTCCTTCCCGTGAACACAAATGTCGTCTGCAATGCTGGTTACCCCACTCAACCCGTTCAGTATTTCGTCCATTTTCTTCTGAAATACATCTTGAGAGCCACACCACCCAAACGGCATCCTTATAAAGCGGTACCTTTCAAACGGTGTGTTGAAGGTCGAGGCTTTACTAGACTCTTCGTCGAGCACTACACACCAATACCCGGAGAGTGCATCCAATTTCGTGAACAAGGTGGAGCCGGATAACTGATGTGTGACTTCTTCCGGGGTTATTAAGCGGTGATGAGGCCGTTTGGTGGCTCTATTCAGGTCTTTGGGGTCAAGACACACACGTAATGAGCCGTTAGCTTTTCGAGCGACGACGAGGCTAGAAACCCACTCTGTTGGTTCATCCATTTTTGCTATCACTCCTAATTTCAGCATGCGATCCAATTCCTTTTCCCAAGTCTTTACGAAGGTGTATGGGGCATTTTCGTGGGGCGTGAACGACAGGCCGGACACTTGGGTCCAACTCTGTGTGTGTAGTACCATTGAACTGGCCAAGACCCTCGAAACAGTCGGGGTAGAGTTGGCGTAGGTGTTCAGTTGTTCTAATTGGCTCGTTTAACTGATGTGTGACAGCCGCCACTTTATGCAGTGCTGGATTCTTATCGGCGTCGTGAGTATGGATAGTGACCACACCAAGCTGTTCACACGTCAGCAGGCCAAGTATAATAGGGCTGTCTGTTTCAACGACGTAAAATTTTGTCACACACTCACAGGATCCATGCTGTATTTTCATGGTTATAGAGGCATGGTGAGGTATCTGGGAGTCATTGTGGGCTGAAATCCGTATGTTCTCCTTCTGCAGCGATAATCCTGGCGGCAACATTTTATAGCAGCGTAAGGGTAATATGTTACCATCTGCACCTGTATCAATCTTGGCGTGCATACTGTGGCTGCCTGGCTGCCTGGGGATGGTAACATGAACGTCAACAAATGCCTCTTTTCTTACCCCCGTGGCTGTGTTGCTGCATATGCGGACAGAATTGAACATCAACTGTTCCTCATCACTTACAGCTGTGGCTGATGATGCTTCATGGATGGCTCGGTGAGGCTGTGGTCTGCGTATCACGTTTCGATACTCACAAGGGGATGGTGGCGGAGGCACAGAAGGGAAGGACTGTTCACGGTTTTGATACCGCTTCCCCCGACACACTGCTGCCCAATGTCCCATCTTCCCACAACAACTGCAATTTGATCTGCGAGCAGGGCACTGGGAGCGATCGTAACCGTGAGTTCAGCCGCAGTATGAACAATTCATTTGTGCTGCTGCCTGCGGACCTCCACGATTCACTGTTGAGGTTCGAACAGCATTAATTTGAGGCTTTTCACTTACGAACTCTGCCATGTGGGCTTTGTTGGCCTCGAATGTACGACACAAGTCAATGGCGTTATCTAAGGTGAAACTTTCGTCCTTAGCTAGCAGTTTTTCCTGCACTTTCTCGTGTGTAGCACCGGCTATTAACTGTTCAAGAATTCTTTTACACTTAGAGCTCCCAAATTTACACTTGTCGGCTTGTATCCGCAGACGTGCGATAAAGTTGTCGTAGGACTCACTTTCATGTTGCTTCAGCTTCATCAAGTTGTAACGAGCCAGACGAAAGTTTGTTTTCGGTGCACAGTGGGTCTCAAAACGATCGAGGATACACTTCACTTCCTTTTTCTGTTTTTCCGTTAAATTAAATTTTTCCAATAGTTCTATTCCAACAGCCCCGAGCCACAGCATAAGGTACGAAGCTTTAGCCTCCTCGTTTTGTTACGCAAGCGGCCCATTGAAGACGTGCTTCACATAGTTGCGAAAGCGCCGGAAAGCCGTGGGCAGGTCCTCAGCGTCCCAGTCGAGTGCTGGCACGGTGATGCCCGTCATGCCACTCATGGCTGCAGTGATTCAATTGTACGTCACTGACAGCAGCGTGGGGACTCCTCTAGCTGTCATGGGCAGGGCCGAGTGAGGGGGAGGCAAGACAAACGCAGGTGTAACTGTCAGCGTGTGCGAGCCATGACAGCACAGTTTATTTTCTCAAGGTATGGCGTAAACACGAATATGAACCATGAAGCCCTAAACTGAATCCTCGAACACAATGACAAACAAAGCTTCGAACTGAAGCATCAAACCATTACAGTAGGTAGGTAGGTAGGTTTAACGCTGGACTGAGTTAGGCTTGAGGCAACTAACTGTGCGGTCAAGATACACTTCGTTTCATTTTGTTTAGTATACTCTCGTCTGTTTTTTTTATTATCATTATTTTTTTTTTCCATTATTTGTTGTTATGTTATGTTACGGTGTTGTTTTTTTCATTATTATTTCGTTCGGTTCATTTAGGTTCGGTTATGTAAAATTTGGTAAAAGTGCAGAATAAGGCCTTCTGCTCTTTCTTTTTTCTCTCCTTCCCTACATACTATATATAGTGTACTCAACACATCTGTGAAGGTTTCAGGCGGGGGTCACCATTATTTACCTTGCAAAACGTCTTTGAAGTTTTATTTATCTTATCTTTTACCCATGGGGCCGGTAGGCTTCAGGGAGACTTTAGATGGTTGGCCTCCGCCCGTTAGTAGCGCGGGTTAGATTTTTTAAGTGACGTCTTGTTTCTTCTTATTGATAGGCTCATGCTGCCAGTGGAAGCTCCTCGCCCATATAACGTTGCAGTCCCGGCGAGGACGGTGTTATGGCAGCATGTGGGTGATCTTAGGCCACTCGGCGGTAGTAACGAAGAAAAGTGGCCAGCCCGTGCCGAGGCTCGAACGCGGGACCCTGAGCTGGTATGACCGACCGCTAGCCACTAGACCACCGCCTGTTAGGTTAGGTTACGTTAGGTTGGTTAGGTTATGGTTGTTAGGTTAGGATACGGTTGTGTTATGGTTAGGTTAAGTTAGGTTAGGTTCGCTTCAACTAGGTTTGATTATATAAGATTTTTACATTTTATTACCCAAATCCAGAAAAAAATTCTAAAGGTTTGAACCCTAACTTTTGGGTAATAAAATGTAAACATTTTTGTACTGGTAGATTCAAAGGTGCTCCACTAGTCACAACACTTTATTTGAAGGTATAGTTTCGACCTGCAATCAATGAATCCATCAATGCCGGCACATCAATAAATAATCAACCATAGCACCGACAATAAACACATACACCATAATAGCACCACAGCTGATAAACCCAGCACCATTAGACCCAATGATACACGTACATAAATTAAAGAAACTAAATATAGCATTGACCAACGCAAAATCATCACATAAGTATTGGCAGCCACAACACCATAAACATGTCACTCACTTCAGTGGTCCCACCGTCACCAGATTGAATCCCAGCAGTCCATTAGTCACCACACAATCACCACTGCACCGGCTCTGCAAGCCCAACATACAACTAAACACCTAACCACCAAACCACCACCAACCGGTGTTAGTTACACGACACTGAATGGCAAATCAAGTGACTACCACTGGCAAAGGGGAAATATATATACAGCGTAAGAATAACACAATGACATCCTATACACCACAAAGAAATATACATACCACAAATAACGGTGCACAATCACATAGCCAACCCCACCAACACCGCGCAGGTGTGAATGCCGTGCCTGTCACTACCACACTGCCTCTCGGCTGACCAGCTGGCCACCACCACCAGTCCGTTCAACAAATGCTATCCATAGGCGCACTGCACACACGTGGCAGGCAACTGTGGCCGATACAATAAATATACAAATACAACAACTACAAAATTATATCATGCTAATGATACAATTTTATATAACTGAACCTAACTGAACCGTACTTAACCTAACTTAACCTAACCATAGCATAGCCTTAACCTAACCATAACTTAACATAACCTAACCAACCTAACTTAACCTAACCATAGCATAGCCTTAACCTAACCATAACTTAACCTAACCTAACCAACCTAACATAACATAACATAACATAACTTCAAAGACGTTTTGCGAGGTAAATAATGGTGACCCCCGCCTGAAACCTTCACAGATGTGTTGAGTACACTATGTATAGTATGTAGGGAAGGATAGAACAAAGAAAGGGCAGAAGGCCTTATTCTGCAATTTTACCTAAAATTTTTACATTTTATTACTCACATATTAGTGTTCTCAACCTTAGATTTTTTTTCTGGATTTGGTTAATAAAATGTAAAAATCTTATATAATCAATACTAACTGAACCGAACCTAACCTAACTTAACCTAACCATAACATAACCGTAACCTAACCTAACAACCTTAACCTAACCATAACTTAACATAACCTAACCAACCTAACATAACATAACCTAATATAACTTCAAAGATGTTTTGCGAGGTAAATAATGGTGACCCCGCCTGAAACCTTCACAGATGTGTTGAGTACACTGTGTATAGTATGTAGGGAAGGAGAGAAAAAAGAAAGGGCAGAAGGCCTTATTCTGCACTTTTACCGCTCAAGTGTTTTATCTGACTGGTTAGAATATCATATGTGCTCCTGCTAGTGTTAAAGATACTATTTGGAGATTGCAATAACTATTCATATTATTCTGTATTGTAGTTAAGGGGTTTGTTGTGTTGTTAAGTCATGGTTACTGTACCCTTGAGCAAGTAGATGTGTGTGTGTGTGTGATGTGTGAGAGGTGTCAGCCTTACCCATAGATCCGTCTCATCTATCATCTATCTAGGGAGCTTCGCGCGCGTAGGTCGGTAAAAGTGAACAGTGGTGCCATTTGTTGCCATAAACACAACACTCCTCACCTTGACCTTGTCAAGTTAACGTTATCAAGTAACCTCGTACCCTCACGGTCACTCGCGAAGACTTGGTACTTATTCATAGGTATAGTATTATAAGTTTAGTTTGTTCAAGTGTTGTATCTGGCGTGTGCCCCCACTTTACTTACACACACACACACACACACACACATACACATACACATATGCGCACACACACACACACACACACACACGAGGACTTGGGACTTCTTCATTGGTATATTATTATGAGTTAAGTTTGTTCAAGTGTTTTATCTGATTGAGTTTTTTTCTAGAATTACTTAGGATATCATGTGTTTTTGCTAGTATTAGACATATTTGGAGATTACTATAACTATTCATATTCTGTAGTGTAGTTTTGTGGTTTGTTATGTTGTTAGGACAAGACGTGGCTGCGTTAAGGCCCGTCCACACTGTGCCTCGTGCAGTTAGCATATTAGTGGTGGTGTTGAAAGAAACGCATATTCAACACACAATGCCAGCCACGGGCCAGCTGGATCTCATGGATGTGCAGGAGTGATAATCTTGTGTCAAGATGCTACTCACTGGTGACTAGAGTCTGAAATGTTGTACTGTTCCCCAATGTTATAAAGCAGAGTAGTAAGTTTGTTGTGGGCTGCCTAGGTGGGGGGGAGCATGTGGCGGTGGCGAGGTGTGTGAAGCAGTTATTTCCCGAACTGTAGGAGTGGGTGCTGGTATAGTACAGGGAGGGTAATTAAGCTGAGGGTGGAAAGGGCATCTTCATATTCTTTCTAATCTGCGGAGCTGGGTGAGGTTGAGGCTGGAGAACTAGGCAGGAGATGCGTAAGTCAGCTTTGGGAGGATGAAGCACTTGTAAACATTGGTCAGTTGAGATAGTGGTACGCCGAGGGTTTAAGGCGACGTAGCATATGCAGCCTGAATGATGCGGAGGAGACGGTGGTGGAAACATGTTGGTTCCAGGACAGTCTGTCATCTAGGGTGACGCCGAGGATCTTGGTGGAATGCACCACGTCCAGGGTGTAGTCTCTGATGGTGAGGGCTGGGTGCTGGGGGCTGAGTGGTGGCGAGGTTGTACACTATCACCGCCGTCTTCTTGTGATTGAGGGTGACGTGATTGGTGTGTGTGTGTGTGTAGCTGGTCAGCCTTGCTTTGCATCCTATAATCACTTATTTAAGAATCTGCTTTTTCTATGCATTATCCTTTCACCGTGTTTCAACATACTTTGTCCTCTGAATTAATACCTATTTGTTGTTATCTAAGTTAATCCTTCTGTTCCTCTTGTTCTGTTACGTACTTCCCCGGAGGTAAAAGTGAACAGTGGTGCCATCTGTTGCCATAAACACAATATTCCTCACCGCGGACTTGTCAAGTTTAACGTAAAGTAACCTAATACCCTCCCTGATGGTTATTGGTTCGTCTGCTACATCAATGGGATCTGTGAGGCTTGATTGATGCCTTAAAATAAATTGAAGCAAATAAGTTATAGAAATAATTATCAATTCTAAACTTTAAGAATCAATATCGACCTTGCTTTCCTGCGTGATTCTGTCCACAAGGTTGAAAGTGCAAGCAAGGTGGAAGGACGGTTGTAAAGGAGGCCAATGAGTGACAGATGTTTAAAGACGAGAGAGAGAGAGAGAGACCAACGGACCAGCCATGGTTTGGCTACCGTTGCCGTGTTGCTGCCGAGGCCAAGTACTCTGTGTGGTTCCGATACAAGCGAAGCCCGACTCGGCACAGCAAGGACCTGCATCGGACGGCCTGCAGAAGGATGGTGGCAGCTTGCTAATGGGCCATAAACAAATGGGAGGAGGACCTGCGCCGCAAACTGCAAGGCCCGGGCGTGGGAAACAAGACTTGGTGGTCCCTGGCCAAGGAGAAGCAGGGAATCAGCCGCCAAGACTCCATCCCGCCCCTCACCAAGCAAGACGGAACAGTGGCCACCAGCAGCAAGGAGAAGGCCCAGCTGCTGGCTAACCTCTTTGCAAAAAAGATGAAGGTGGAGGCTCCCCAGCAGCCCCCGCCTCGTCTGGAGCAGCAGTGCGAGGAGACTGTCACCAAGGTGGAGGTAACGCAGACGCAGGTTAAACAGCTGTTGCGGGAGCTGGACACCAAGAAAGCCACCGGCCCTGACTATGTCAGCTCGCACTTGCTGAAACAGTGCGCCCAAGAGCTGTCTGCCCCTCTCACCACGGTGTTCACAGCCTGCTTGCGGGAAAATATCTGGCCTTCAGTGTGGAAGGAGGCTAGGGTGGTTCCCGTACACAAGAGGAGCTCCAGATCCGACCCAAAAAACTACAGACCCATCTCCCTGCTGTCTGTAGTGGGGAAAGTATTCGAGAGGATCGTGGCACAGGTAGTCTGTCGTCACCTTGGAGAAAACTACCTCCTCTCGGATCAACAGTTCGGGTTCAGACCTGGACGGTCCACCTCTGATCTGCTGATGCTCCTCACAAAAAAGTGGCAGGACTCCCTTGATGACGGCCAGGACACTATCGTGGTGGCCTTTTGTAACATAATACTGTTGAAGTACTGCCACACATCGTCCGTCGCTTAAAATTAGAAATTCACCCATAACCCATGATCTATTGCTCCGATCACTTGGGGCCTGGGCAAAATCTAAAGATTAAACCATTCAGATAACCCCCTCAAAATATGGCGCTTGTGTCCGGCATGTCCCCCAAACCTCAAAACTTTCCCTTAATAGCCCCCACTACAATGCAGGCGGCAGATTCTAGTGCTCAAGGTCATGCTTGGTTTTCGCGTACAAGTGACGCAGGGGGCATGATGGGTTTGCTGTAGTGATGGGTGCGTGGTAATGCAAAGGAGAGAGAGGGGGAGAGTGAGGGAGTGAGTATAAAGAAGGAAAACAGTGAGAGGAGTGAGTAAGGTCTGTGATGCAACAGGGGCTACGTCACATCCCGAGATAAGTCCTGTGTGTAACTGGCAGCTTCGCACTGGGACAAACAGCTGCTATGTCGCTGCTTCATTCACATGTTGATCGCAAATACACTCTGACTCAAGTCTAGTGCGTGAAAGACAATGTAAGGAAGGCAATTATTGTTAGGGCCGAAGTCTCGTCCAATCCCTTCTTCACTACTTCTCCCATTTACATGTCGAATTTCTTTATTCCCGAATGCTGGTCCGAGTTCAGTAAGTTTAAAAGGAAAGTGCAATCTGCGGAAGTAGATGTTGTGGGAGAAATATAGGTCTCGGAAGAGGGACGGGCCCACCACCTCTCCTGCCTTCCTTCCTGTCTCTGCCTCCTTTCCCATGCGACACTAAGAAACAAAACTAGGAACTATTAGCGTCTTAGTTATATATTTTTTCTCGCGTGCCATTTTTATTCGGCTTAATTTCGTGCAGTTTACGTAATGCCTCTAGAGTATGTATTTATTTAAACGTAATAGATGTTTAGATGGTACAAATGAAAGGTTAACCCAGATGAATACATTTATCAGTCATTTCTCTTTCTATGAGTATTTTTTTTTTGTTAATAGAAATTTGCCATCGAGAAAGAACTAAAAATATACGTGAGCAACCGCATGTGGAAGGCTAGGTAACGAAGCCCTAAAACACACACACACACACACACACACTATAAGGAGAGCGTCAGTTTCTTCCTGACACAAGTGACTGATCACTGTTAGAAAGTTGACCATTGTCCTTTCACCGTGTTTCAACATACTTTGTCCTTTGAATTAATACCTACTTGTTGTTCTCTATATTAATCCTCCTGTTCTTGTTATTCTGTTATCATTATCCACCCTTCATTCCTTCCTCTACACTTCCCAACCCTCCTTTCATCTCATCTCCTTTCCTCATATCTCCTCTAGGGAGCCTCGCGCGCGGAGGTCTGTAAAAGTGAACAGTGCTGCCATCTGTTGCCATAAATACAACATTCCTCACCTCGAGCTTGTCAAGTTAACGCAATGGTTCCCGAATTGGGGGTAATATGACAGTTTTTCGCGGGTAATGGAAGGGTAACAGAAAAAAAAAAAATAAATAAATAAATATATATATATATATATATATATATATATATATATATATATATATATATATATATATATATATATATATATACTTGGTTTACTTACTGGGTTTACTTGGTGTAGTTTAGAGGCCATGCCTCACAGCCATGGTGGTCCACCGCTGTTCCCAAACCTTGCGTCCCTATTCTTTACGGCCACCTGGTCTGGTATGGTGTACACACACACACACACACACACACACACACACACACACACACACTCTCACACACACACACACACACACACACACACACACACACACACCTCTTCTTCTGCTCGCCTCTAACAGTCCAGGACAAATGCAGAGCGCTACTTCAGCACCAAAGTTAGCACCAAGATAAGTGTTTTCGGCGTCAAAGCAGATCATAGTAAGTCAACCCAACATACATAAGCGATTGCCCAAATCAGTTCACGTTTTCTTGCTGTTGCCAATGTTTGTGGATATGATTTGACTTTCACTATGCTTCCTAAGAGTTTCAGGATAATACAGCCACACAAGACTGGTAACGACTTTATTCTGAGTCTTCAGAATTCGACAACAAAATCATACTGGTCACCACCCCAAGAAAATGGTTCCTTATTTGAACAACTTTCTATTATTCCTTGTTATATTTGTGCTCTAAGTCTTCACATTTTTTTTATATTTTTTAGTACACAAGGAAGGCTACAAGTGTTTCTTAATAATATTTTCAAAAGTGTCATTTCCCTCTTTCTATATACTGCAAGGGTTGCCATCTGGGGGGGGGTGGGGAGCTTGGAATTTTTTTTGGGGGGCGGATAACGAAGCAGTTTGTAATTTTGCATACTGGAAACTTTTAAATACGGAGAGAGGAGGGGGCAGGGATGGATGGGGGAGTGGGGTGAAGGAGAGAGGAGGGGGAAGGGATGGATGGGGGAGTGGGATGAGGGAGAGAGGAGGTGGCAGAGATGGATGGATTGGGGAGTGGGGTGAGGGAGAGAGGAGGGGGCAGGGATGGATGGGGGAGTGGGGTGAGGGAGAGAGGAGGAGGCAGGGCTGGATGGATGGGGGAGTGGGGTGAGGGAGAGAGGAGGGAGCAGGGATGGATGGATGGGGGAGTGGGGTGAGGGAGAGAGGAGGGGGCAGGGATGGATGGATGGGGGAGTGGGGTGAGGGAGAGAGGAGGGAGCAGGGATGGATGGATGGGGGAGTGGGGTGAGGGAGAGAGGAGGGGGCAGGGATGGATGGATGGGGGAGGTGGGTGAGGGAGAGAAGAAGGGACAGGGCTTGATGGCACCACCACCACCGGCACCACCACCACCACCACCACCACCACCACCACCATCACCACCACCACCACATCCACCACCACCACCACCACCACCAATTTCGTTATTTTGTTAAACTATCAAAATCAATTGTCATTACATTTTCATTACGACTGACTGTCCTTTTAACGACCTGTTCTTCCCTCTCTAAATAGATGAAAATTAGTGTTCCAATTAAGAATCTATAGACATAATTTATGAATGACATTAACTATAACGAAAGATTTCTAGATAATAAAATGAAATGGTTCAGTTTCTTAACATTCTCTGACATAATGTGTGTTTATTCTGTCCTTTCTTGTTACAACTATTTCTTAATTAACTTGTGTGTTTTATTGGTAGCGGGTAATGGTTTCATCAATATCTATTAAACTTGTACCGGTATTCTATCATACAACTTTATCCTTTCATCACATAGATTTAATTAACCTTCCTGTCTTTCTTTACCCACTCTTTGTTTTTCAACTGTGTGTTCGTTAACTGGAAGCTAAAATCTGAAAAACTTCATTTACCTAACAAGAACATCAAATTCCATATATATGAGTTACAGATTTTCAAGAGTTTAAAATGTTTTCCTTTTTGATTGATCTCATTACTGACCTATCCGTCCCATCTTCCTATATAAACCACAACACTTCCCCTTCTCACATGTATAGAAAAGGCAATATATTCATGGACATAACATAACAATTTGCATCACACTTACTCTTTACCTTTCCTCTCTAACACGCCATCCCATCCCTTGCTAGCTTTCATCGGTGTTGCAATTATTATTGTTTTATCTCGTATAACAATAATAATAAAGGCGTACATACCTTCCCCCTTCAAGCAAGCTTATTTCACACAATTAGGTACAAGTATAGTTTCTCTTCCTCCCCCAACACAATTTTAATAGAGATAATCAACAATTAATTTCGTCTATTCTTCCTATAATGATCAGTGATGATGATTTCTCTATATTTTACTTCCTTGCATCCTAACACTTTCAATGGAGTAAACTCAGGTTATATTACAATTTACATAACACGTATGATTCCTGAATTCAAGGAGACAGATAGAAAAATACTAGACAGAAACCAATACCTTATACAATCTTACCTTCCCTTCCTTATACATTCAAGTTAGTTACCAGCCACGTAAACCTCTATATCATCAACATAATACCATTCCCGCAGCTTAATCCCGGGACAAAGTTGAACATACCAAGATAAACTTAAGAATCCCATCCTCCTCGATAGAAAACAAAAATATCAAGACATCTAGAATAATATAAACGTAACAACCATCATTTCCTTACCGTTTCATCACCATCCACATGTCTGCGACCGACCGTTCACTCTGAAACAGCGAAGGAAAACATTTTACAGTCAAAGGAACGCCAGGTATCAATAGCCAGGTGAGAGGCAGTCCCGTCCGCCCCTCATTACCTGTCATTACCGCCACTTCTACACCCCAAGACCCGCAGTGACGCCAGGTAAATGCTCACAGGTAAAAAGGTAATTAGGAGAGAAGAGTGAAAAGTGCGGACACTCGATCTTTGGGACGCAGCTAGTGATGTTTGAGGTGGAAGTGATGTGGTGTGGTGTGGTGGTGTGGAGTATTGGTGTGGTAGTGTGGTGGTATAGTAAAGGTGTGGTGGTGTATAGGAGTTGTAATGGAGTACAGGAATGGTGGTGAGGTGGAGTATAGAGTAATAAGTGGTACAAAAAGAAGTGATGGGCTGCAACGCACAACAAACCCATCCCTTTCTCCCTCTTAAGCCATACTGATGCTGCTCTGCTTGTCAAATACTAGTTCCATGTAGTGGTAGAGCATGTTTACTGTGATACACGCTCACCTCATGCCTACTTCACTCACCACAGAAGCTACGCGTGTCCTCTATAACCACGTTGGTGATCGGTGCAAGTCAACTGTTCACGTTTACACCGTTATTCACAGATGCACCAACACTGTAAGTCAACCAATTATCACAAGTCAATAGTTGATAGGTATGACTAAGGCCTCAATACAAACCTCAAATTTTGAATCAAAATATAATTCTTCCCTCAACTCCAACCTCACCACATACTCGTGTTGCTATTGGCTGGCTGGCCAAGGCTGTGTGTTGCTATTGGCTGGCTGAACACACACAGACTTGGCCAGCCAGCCAATAACAACACTTCAAGATTATTTGATTAAAAATTTTCAGTTTGTGGTTAGGTTGGAGTTTAAAAACTACTTCAATATTTTGGCCATCTCGGTTTATCAACTTGTCATAAAATGCAAATTGAAAATGAACCTTGGACGAACAAGTAAGATTGTGACAACAGGCTTCTGCATGTTGGAGGCCAGGGAGGCGCGGGAATATCCCCGGAAGGTGAAGCTTTCCCTTGAGAAGCCAGGCGATAGAGTGTCCCTCGCCACGCTCACTGCGGGAAAGAGGAAACATTTTCTAGTTACATATTCAAAGCACACCAGTGTTTGAAAGGGTAAAGAACACTACTGAAAGCGGGAAACATGACCCGAGAAACTCGTTGGAAGGACCTGTTGCCCTGAGGCACGCCTCGCCACGGACAGCTGGAAGCGGCTTTGAGCTTGTTTTCAGTGTGGTTTTTTCTACTTCAATACTCTCAGCATCGCAGTTTTTGAAGGTGTAAATAATGTTACTGAAAGTAGGAAACAAAAACTAAGAGGCTGGGTGGAAGGACGCCCCGCCACGGACAACTGGAGGCAGCTTTGAGCTTGTTTTCAGTGTGGTTTTTTCTACTTCAATATTCTCAGCATCTCGGTTTTTAAAGTCTGCAAAAACAGCATCAGACTCTCTGAGTCTAGAAGTGCCTCAATCAGAGGCCCTTTATATATACTATATAATACTGCCGCGGCCCAAGGGTAGCCACCCACTTGGGCAAGAGACTGTGTACAACCTTGACGAGGTGCGGCAGCTGTTCCTACTGGTTGCTTTTACTTGGGATTGGTGGCTACAATCCTGTTACCTTAGGGGAGTGAGCGCCAGGCGGTACTAATTAGCAGTCTCGCGGAAGCCAGTTGGCCTAGCTAGCCGCTGGTGGATAACAATTGCTACAAGTAATCAAATGAAGCCTCGGATTCGGACGGATAACTTGGTGACGACACGACATTCACGGACGGATAACTCGTTGACGACCCGGCATTCACATGGACATTCACATGGCAGTGGACCAACTTTGGCCGCCACGCCGTCTTTGTGTGTGGGTGAGAAGTGGGTGAAGGTGGAGATTATGGAGGTAGATTTCATAGAGGATGTGTTCACTCACACCACTGTGATGTCTGAGAAGGAAATGAATGACCTTCCTGTCACACGACACCTCGGGGAAGGCTCCTTCGGCACCGTTGACCTTGTCACCTTCAGGGGACGTGACGCCATCCGCAAGGCCATCAAGAATGGCGGGGACCTCACCGGGTTCCTGTGGGAGGCGCACGTCACCCTGGAGGTGGATGGGGCTGGTGGTGCACCACGCCTGCATGCCCTCAGCACCGAGCCGGCTAGTGCAATCATGGACTATGCCGGAGTGCCCCTGTATCGCATCCTAAACGGGGGGTGCCCCATGGGTACGTTCCTGCGGATCGTGGCGGGCGTGGCGAAGAGCCTGGGTAGGGTGCACGCCAAAGGGTTTATTCACAATGACATCAAGAATGACAACATCACAGTGACAGGCACTGCCTTAAACCCTTTGGTGCACGTGATAGACTTCGGGCTCGCCACCAGGGTCAATGAAAGCTTCTACTTTGAGCTGTTTGACTTGCCTCGCAGCCTGGAGAAGCAGGAGTACATCGTCTTCAGGTCCCCGGAGCTGAAGAAAGGTGAGCCATTGCAGCCGTCCAGCGACGTGTTCAGCATTGGGGTGATGCTGAGGCACGTGTGTGAGGACATGAAACACCAACGGCTGAACGAGCTGCTCTGGCCCCTGGTGGAGGCTTGCACGAAGGAGAGGCCCGAGGATCGGCCTTCCCTACGCAAAGTGTGGCAGGATGTGCAGGACATGGTGTCCATCCTTACGGACAAGGAGGACAAACACATCCTCGGCTCAAAGGACGAGAACGAGAGCGGTGATCAAGCACCAGCCAAGGACAAGGACAGCACAACCTCCTCCTCCCCCCTCTCCACTTCCCCTATCATACAAATGCCTTCCTCCCTCCCTTACCCCACTCCTACATCCTTCCCTATATCCTCCACCTTCCCTCATTCCACTCCCCCTATCATCCATACCCACTCCTCCCTCCCTTACCCCACTCTTCCATCCTTCCCTACATCCTCCACCTTCCCTCATTCCACTCCCCCTATCATCCATACCCCTTCCTCCCTCTCTCACTTCACTCCCCCATCCTCCCCTATCATCCATATCCCCTCCTCGTAGTAGTAGTAGTAGTAGTAGTAGTAGTAGTAGTAGTAGTAGTAGTAGTAGTAGTAGTAGTAGTAGTAGTAGTAGTAGTAGTAGTAGTAGTAGTAGTAGTAGTAGTAGTAGTAATAGTAGTAGTAGAAGTAGTAGTAGTAACCTCTTTTCAGGTATTCTTAACTTCTTTTCAGGTATTCTTAACTTCTTTTCAGGTATTCTTAACTTCTTTTCAGGTATTCTTAACTTCTTTTCAGGTATTCTTAACTTCTTTTCAGGTATTCTTAACTTCTTTTCAGGTATTCTTAACTTCTTTTCAGGTATTCTTAACTTCTTTTCAGGTATTCTTAACTTCTTTTCAGGTATTCTTAACTTCTTTTCAGGTATTCTTAACTTCTTTTCAGGTATTCTTAACTTCTTTTCAGGTATTCTTAACTTCTTTTCAGGTATTCTTAACTTCTTTTCAGGTATTCTTAACTTCTTTTCAGGTATTCTTAACTTCTTTTCAGGTATTCTTAACTTCTTTTCAGGTATTCTTAACTTCTTTTCAGGTATTCTTAACTTCTTTTCAGGTATTCTTAACTTCTTTTCAGGTATTCTTAACTTCTTTTCAGGTATTCTTAACTTCTTTTCAGGTATTCTTAACTTCTTTTCAGGTATTCTTAACTTCTTTTCAGGTATTCTTAACTTCTTTTCAGGTATTCTTAACTTCTTTTCAGGTATTCTTAACTTCTTTTCAGGTATTCTTAACTTCTTTTCAGGTATTCTTAACTTCTTTTCAGGTATTCTTAACTTCTTTTCAGGTATTCTTAACTTCTTTTCAGGTATTCTTAACTTCTTTTCAGGTATTCTTAACTTCTTTTCAGGTATTCTTAACTTCTTTTCAGGTATTCTTAACTTCTTTTCAGGTATTCTTAACTTCTTTTCAGGTATTCTTAACTTCTTTTCAGGTATTCTTAACTTCTTTTCAGGTATTCTTAACTTCTTTTCAGGTATTCTTAACTTCTTTTCAGGTATTCTTAACTTCTTTTCAGGTATTCTTAACTTCTTTTCAGGTATTCTTAACTTCTTTTCAGGTATTCTTAACTTCTTTTCAGGTATTCTTAACTTCTTTTCAGGTATTCTTAACTTCTTTTCAGGTATTCTTAACTTCTTTTCAGGTATTCTTAACTTCTTTTCAGGTATTCTTAACTTCTTTTCAGGTATTCTTAACCTCTTTTCAGGGAAACATGTGCAAAAGTGTAGTAAAAGTGCATTGATAATTAAAAATTTGAAAAAATGTATGTGATTAAGACAAAGTTGAAAATAAAAGTAATAAGAAAAGAAAAGAAAAAGAAAAGAGAAAATAGAAAAATAATGTACGTACCTAAGTGATATTGCAATAATTATGAACTTGTCATTTGCATTTTATTATGTTGTCTGTTGTAAACTAAAAGTGTGTGTGTGTGTGTGTGTGTGTGTGTGTGTGTGTGTGTGTGTGTGTGTGTGTGTGTGTGTGTGTGTGTGTGTGTGTGTGTGTGTGTGTGTGTGTGTGTGTGTGTGTGTCCTTATATAACTTTTAAATGTTCACTATGTATATAATCTTTTTGTCCTTGGAACTAATTGGTCAAATATTTTTATGTAATTAGTTTAGTGATGAATATAACTGTTCTAGTTATTAATATAATTATTGTGTTGATGGAACTAACTGTTTGAATGTTTTTATGTAGTTAGTTTAATGATGGAGATAATTGTTCTAGTAATTAATATAATTATTGTGTTGATGGAACTAATTGTTCAAATGTTTTTATGAAATTAGTTTAGCGATGAAAAATTCCAAAATAAAACTTGATATAAATAAGAAATATTTGTTCCTATTTCTTTCCTATCCGCTCTACTCCTCTCCTTTCACCTTCTCTCCCTTCACCTCCTCTCACCTCACCTCGCCTCTTATCCTCTCACCTCACCTCACCTCACATCACCTCACAACACCTCACAACACCACCCTCACATCATCTCACATCATTTCTCCTAATCTCACCTCTTCTCACCTCATCTCACCTAAACGCACCTCTCCTTTCCTCTCACCTCCTCTAACCTCACCTCACCTCCTCTCACCTCCTCTCACCTCACATCCATTCCTCTAACCCCGTCTCACCTCACCTTACCTCCTCTCCTCTCACCTCACCTTCTCCCACCTCCTTTCACAACCTCTCCTCTCACCTCCACTCCTCTCACCCCCTCCGACCTGCTTTCCTCTCACCTCCTCTCCTCCTCTCCTCTCCTCCCCTCTCACCTCCTCTCACTTCCTCTCTACTCACCTCCCTCACCTCTTTTCCTCTCACCTCTCCTCTCACTTCCTCTCACCTTCTCTCATCTCACCTCTTATCACATCCTCTCCACTCACCTTCTCTAACCTCCTCTGCCCTCACCTCCTCTCTCCTCCACTCCTCTCCTCTCATCTCCTTTCCTCTCCTCTCATCTCCTCTCCTCTCACCTCTTCTAACCTCCTCTCCTTTAACCTCCTCCCCTCCCAAATCCTCTCACCTCTCCTCTCACCTCCTCTCCTCTAACCTCCTCTCCTCGCACTTCCTCTCACCACCTCT